>JAHCHA010012672.1:61362-77940 GCA_027742795.1 Vigna hirtella
ATAGGCCTTCTTGCAAGGTAATTTAGAGAGTGGCATTAACAATGATGAAAAGAATGTTGAATTCCTAAAATATATGAGAGTGGATAAGATGAAATTGATAACCCCAACAACATACTCATCCATATAATTCATCCCGTGTTTGTGTTCCTTTTTGCCATTGATCAAACTCATGCATACATATTTACTTATTGTCTTTTGCATTTGAAACCACAAGAATTTCGTTCTTAAGTCTTAAATAATCAACGAATCACATAACTAAACTAGGTCGTGAGTCCTTTGGGAGAACGATACTTGGTCTTATCGAGTTTATTACTTGAAACTATTCGGTCACACTTGCCGATTGTTCAACAAGTTTGTGGCGCCGTATTTCGGTGTTCATAAATTTGTCATCACACTTACTCACCAAGCTAGCTAGAAAACTTTGACCCCTTGGTCAAACAAGCTTTTGGACGTCCACTTGGGTCAATATTGGGTCTTAGCCCTTTGTTGACTTAAGTGGTCAAAAACCTTATTCTACTTGGTCAAAAATACAAAGCCTAAAAATAAATCTTACACTAATAAGCCCATAATACAAAGCCCAAATTAAATCCTAGACTACTTGATCCAAAATACAAGGTCCAAAAAATATTCCTACTCTAAAAGCACCATGATGGCCCAAGATGACCTAAGAGATAGAGTCTAGGTCCATCTTCTACTAATGACTTCAACTCTTCTTGAATGTGGTTGGCCATGGTTAGTGGGTATGCCATCAGATAAAATACCAAGTTAATATTTGTTAGTTTTGATCATTGTCTTTTTTAATTTAAAACTAAGACTTGTAGTCAATGGTTGGTTCACATGAGACTCTTAAGTTGTACCTTTTAGTTTCAGCTAGTTATGAACACTATTTATGAGACTATATGTTTGATTATTTTGATGGTTTAGATTTATTAGGAATCATGTTAATGTAAGCTAGATCAGGTCGTTTTCACCAATACAAACTCAATGATTTTGCAGATCAATCAAAATATGTTGCAAGCTTGTAGAATTGTGAGCATAATTCTTATTATAAATATGTAGTTGAGTCATAGGAAGAATTATTAGCGGAACAAATGGAAAATTGGATTGCACCATTAAGAAGATGCATAAGATGAGTTAAAGGGAAAATATTAGATAAACATTATTCATCACAAGTGTTCTGCATCAAAATTACCAGACAAATAGAATTTGTGAATCATAATAATTAATTGAACCAACTAAGTGGGAATTTGTGAATCATAATAATCACAATGCAAGATTAATTAGCTATCTTATCCCTTTGTTTACACCTGCGCAACAACATATATGTAAACACAAACATAAAAAATTCCTTAAAATTTTAATCACGAAATACAAATTGCATACACCAGAAGGAAAATGGTATGTAACTATTAGATCATAACATAATAAAGGGATAAAGTGGTACCTTTCTTTTCAATCTGTCATACCCATAGTTTTTGAATCTGAATGAATTGGATGCAAAAAGAAGAGGATAATATTTAAAGTAGAGGGCGACTACAGAATAATGAAAATTCAGTTTTCTAAATATGAAATGAAAAATAGTTAGTGCCATATTATATAGTCATGTGGGTTGGAACATATTTTAGAACTTGTTTTAAATATTACTTTGACCTTTTATCAATGATGTGATATTGTCTATATCATAAATGATGATCCATCTCATTAGGCATGTTTTAAAATGCACATAGTTTGACTAATTTCATTAATTGTGTTCTAAAATAGGTTTCTTCATTAATATCACAAGTCAATGATGACTTTCTTTGTACAAAACCATCAAGGAGAATTACTTTCATCCATAACCAATAATATTTAAATGTTTAGTATATTAATATATATTTTATACTGTAATGAATGTTACTAATTATGATTATTTTATATGTTTCGTATATGATGAAGGGAGTGTTCCTATTGAAGAAACAAATGATTTTGATCTAGATTGATAATTGAAGTATCTTATCATACTTTCATTATGTTTGACTTTATAATAATATTTCACTAGTTTGAAGGTTTAAACTTTATTATTTACCTTCAATAGACAATGTATCTTGTTTTTACCAATGTTATATCTAGTTACAAACAAATGACAAAATTTTAGAATTGTTATTTCATATGTTTTAGGAATTATGTGCATTAAAAAAGTGCAACAAATAAAATTAAATTAAGGGGATTTAAAACATCAATAAATAACGAATTGCATTGTAAGGGTAAATATATATTAAAAAGGAGTTTTCGGTATTGTCATACAATATCAAGGATTTAAAATCGTTGGCAACTAGCGTAGGTTTGCAAAGTCCCCACAAAGTACCAAGGGTTTGAAAACCTTTGGTAAATAACATAGGTTCCAAAATTGTCGATAAGTAACGAAACTTCTAGAATCGTCGATAAGTAACGAAACTTCTAGAACTGTCGGTAAGTAACGAGAGTTGTAGAATCACACTTAAGTAATAGGGGTTATCATAAATATTTAAAGTGTGAAATCCGCATGTAAGTATTACTTTACTAAAGATTAATTAAAATCATCAATAATCCATTAATAACACTAATGGTTCAGGAAAAAGCAAATCGTGGATAACACCTTTAGCAAGGTTTAAAACTGCTAAAAATGTCAAAAATAAAACCTGTTAAAAATTATTTCTTATAGTGAAAGAAGAAAAAAAAATTGTAAGAGAAGAAAAAATTTACTTAAATCAAGATTATACTTGTCTTTTCTCAATCTATCTTTAATTTACAAAGATAATGCAAAAGTTTAGGAAAAATATAAGTAGTTATTATAGTTTTATATAGGTGAAGTTTTATAATAGTTTTATTTTAAGTCAATTCATAAGTTTGCATAACATCTTAATCAAAACTATTCATAGTTGTAGATTAATTTCCTTTCTTGAAGATAACTTAGTACTCAATAAATCTTTAGCAAAACCATCTACTTTTAAAATTTACATATTTCTTAATTTTATAGATTTTCTCATATCTTCCATAAATCTTTAAAAACTTTAACTCAAAATCAATACTTGAGATTACATATTTCTCGCCTTATTCATTTAAGCAACTTATAAAACTCTCACATAAAAATAAAAGAAGAATAAGAAATAAAATCAATTGTAAAATAAAAAATTGTAAGAGAAGAAAAAATTACCTAAATCAAGATTCTAATTGCCCTTTTTCATTCTATCCTCAATTGCCCTCACAAAGATAATTCAAAAGTTTAGAAAAGTTAAATAGTTCATAGTTTTATTAAGATGAAGTTTTATAATTCTTTTGTTTTAAATCTATTTATAAGTTTCTTTGTAAAAACAAATCCTACATTTAATATAAACGTCTTCTTTTAAATTTCAATGAACCAAGAGTTACACTTTGTCTTATATATCTTATTGAAAAATAACACAATAATTATATTTTCTTTTTTTACCTTTTCTTATTCATGTAGTTAAAAGAATTAATTCCACTTTCATGAGTATTCTCTTTGGATTGGATGATTGAAAATGAGGAAATAGAAAATAAAATAAAGAAAGATAAAGAGAATAAAAAATAACATTATGAAAATTAAAAAGTATGTCATAAAATTAAGTAAAAAAAGTTAAATTTATTTAGTTATTATTTTAACCATAATAATAAAAAAAAATATTACTAAAATATTCACGAACTTTTCCTATTTCTTCTCTATGTTTTCACGTTAACCAGTGGGCGGAACATTTGTTAATGCATGTTCTAAAAATAGTAATGTTTAGTGTAAATGTTGAAAGAATATTATATTATTGTGGAACTTGAAGAAGTTAAAGAATTATAAATTCATGGCATTTTATAAAATGTAGATGTAGTTAATATAATATAGTGGTTTTAAAAAGTTTAAAAATATTGTACATTTAAAGAAAAATAAAATGTGTGATGCGAAATTGAAGTGAAGATGAAAGTAAACTACAAAGAAATGTGGACAAACGTTAGGGTACAGTAGTAGGAGAGGGGGCCATCCAGAATTACCATAAGTGCATGAATTTCAGAGGTTTGTGACGTTCTACACTCTAATCATTTCAACCAAAACATCACCATGGATTGTCGTTTATGCTCTTATCATGGTTATATTGTCCATGAAATTAATAGTCCAAATTAATTATCATGCAAAGTGTTCAAATGTTGAGAAATTGGAGAAAGACAAATGCATACGAACATCTTCATTACTTCATCACAACACAAGTTAACCATATAAAAGAATTTATTTAATTGCTTGCGACTTTTTATAATCATATGACTATTTATATATTTCTTTCAAATAAATAAGATTATTTAGAAATAATACTTTAGTGTATAAAATAAAATAAAAAAAAAATTGATCTTAATTGTATCTAAATAAAATTATATAATAAAAATATTATAATAAATATAATTAGTATTTTTAAAAATAAATTTAAACAAATTGAACTGCAATATATATTTATATATATATATATATATATATATGTATATATATATTCAAATAAAGTTAATTTCTTTAAAAAGAATTCTAATAAATCTAAATAAAAAATATATAATTATATAAAATCAAGTTCTAAATAATTTAGTCATTTGATTTTTTTAGACAAATTTAAATTAAAAATCACTAGTATATATAAAGCTAGATATTAAGATAGCATACTTGACCTATTAAGAAACAAGAGTTAAAATACCAATATTAGTTCCATTGTAGATTTTGCATAAGTATATTCGTAAGGAAATTATTTCAGCTTTTCCACGTTACATCATTTTACTATTGTATAATTTAGCCTTTTCATTTGTTTACACATCATTATATTTAATTTAGTGAGTTTCTTTGTCTTGCACCATCTGATTAGAAAGCTCTCTTTGACTATAACCTTTTATATTTGAAATAAACAAGATAGCACATAAGGAATAAGGCTTAATTATGTATTCGTGAACCTGGAACATTTAAAAAATAATAATTATAAGTTCAAGAAAATGTTCCTTGAAAATGTGTAATGAGATAAGTAAAAAAAAAATACAATTTCTTTTATTTTAGTTATTTTTTATTTGATATTATTTTCAGTTTTTATCTTTGAAATAATTTCGTGATATCTAACATTAATTAAAGATTAGATTAATTTAAAATGCATAGCAAGTGTAAATATTATTTTTCACACCAGTTTTGTAAAAATTACTTGGAATTGAAATTCACTTCTTAATATATATGATATCATAATAATTTAAAATATATTTAACAAAGTTTTTATATTTATTGAATTTATTGTATCATTTCCTATCAGACCACTCTCAAATATTTTATTATATATTCAAAATTTACATACATGAGTGGACATTAGAGATTAAACATTAACTAAATATAAAATTAATTTATAATATATAAATAGTTACAAACTTCAATTTACAAATCAATTTTTATTCAACAAAACTAACTTATTAAAGTTTACTTCTTACAAAATTTCTATAAACAAACTTTTGTTGCAAGAAGGTATTCTTAGTGTTCTTTTACTATTATGATATAAATCTAAGTATTATTTAATATTAAACATCTATAATCTTCCACAAACCACATATAAATGGTTTAAAAAACAAGTCTAAGGCAATGGATCCTTAATCCAACACTGGTCTTATGACTGACTATATATTAAACATATTAAGGACACTTACGGTTACTATTGTATCAAATTAAAAGCAACCAGATGTGTTTAAGTATTTTGATAGTTATGTATTTTAAAATATAAAAAGATTATGAGCATGTATGTACGTATTAGTCCAAAAGAGAATTAATATTGCATATTTACGGATGCTAACAGCCTAATAATTATTTAGTTTTTGTCTAAATATCAAATAATCCAAAGGATAATTTATTATTTGATAGGTTTATGTTGTTAACATTTATGAATATGACAAGATATCAATGAATAATTAAAATTTTATCCAAAGATAAAATATTAATGTATTATCGATATCTTAAAATGAGATTTATTTTCTATTTTGTTTTGGGACTTATACTAGTGTATTGTATTTATTATTCTCAATTTAGTTATAAATGATCTTACTAATATTAGTATCAATATAAACTCTATTCATGTTTTAAATGACTTAAACTTCAAGGCCTAAAAAGGTAATTTCTATCTTGATGATTCTTGAAATAATGGATATTGAACTTATATTAAGGATAAACTCACTTCACCTCTTATATATGCTACTGAAAAATAAAAGAGAAATCAAATTGTTAGAGAAGTCAAATTGTATGAATCTAATGATCATGAAAAGGTTCAATCCATAAGCATTTTGGCCACAAATTTTGAAAACATAAATACAGTTAAAGAATTCCTTATAACATTTGAAAATAGATTTCTTAAGAATGAAAAGTCTAAGATAGGTACACTCATGACAAACCTATAATTTCAAAGAAATATATGGATAAAGACAACATCAGTGAATACATCATGAAAATGTCACATTAATTGTTTCAAGACTTAAATTAAATCTCTTTCAAAGACTTGTCGGTGCATTTAGCATTCTTTATCTTGTGACACAATTTGGTCGATTTAAGATAAACTATAGTTTAAAGAAAAAAAAAACTTGGCCTCTTAATGAAATCATCTTACACTGTGTTCATGAAGATAAAAGATTAAAGCATGATAAGATAAAAATAAATAAAACTCATTTTGCCTATAATTTAGTGAAAAAGGTATGAGACTAAAAAATTGAAAAAGGAGAAATAGTTGTTTCATTTTTGGAGATTTAAAGGGTACAAGTTTTATGATCCCAAAATTAAGTTGATATTTGTATAAGGAAATGCTTGATTCTTTGAGGATGTCGATTTTACAAAGGGAAATATAGTTTAAGGAATTTGGGAGGAATAAGGGATATTTCCAAAGGTCTTATTTAGTTTGTTTGGGATTTTGTTCTTGACTTAGTTTATGAAATAAACTAACATAGTGTAGAACCTTCTATGCAAAAAGTTATTCCTCAGAAGAACAAAATCTTTCTTTTCAAGAACCTGTCATTAAGGAAATCTACTAGCGAAAAGAAAATAATGACATTTGATGCATTTCAATCTTGAGTCACATCAGATGAATGAAAAGACAATATTTCTCAACAATGACATTGATGATACAATTTCCATAGTGCAATAAAAAACTTTGCTTCAAAAGGTCAAAAGGATTTGGTTTACAAACTCAAGAAATTTATCTATAGGTTTAAGCAAACATCTCGACATTGATATTTCAAATTTCTTCATTGTGCGATTTTGAGATGAGTTAATTTATGACTATATATATATCACAATTTTTTTGAAAGAAAGTATATTTTTTAATTTTTAAGTTAGATGACATTTTGTTTGCCAACAATGATATCAATTTATTGCATGAAACCAAGAGACTTCTAGTTAAGAATTTTCATATGAAATTTTTTTATATTGCAACTTTTGTATTAGAGATACAAATACGCCAAGATTATTCTCAAGGTACACCTTAATTGTCTTAAAAAGGTTATACTGAAAGGTTCTAAAAATATATAGCATACAAGATTATAAACCACATAGTACCTTTGTGGCTGAAAAAGACAAAGGTAGACTTAACTAGTGTCCTAATAGTTCCTTTGAAGAAAAGTAAATATAGAAGATTTTTTATGCATTAGCATAAGGGAGTCTAATATATTCTTAGATTTGTATGCATTTAGATATTTCGTTTGTTAATGATAGATATTTGAGCAATCTAGTATTGGATTATTGGAAATATTAAAGTGTGAAATGTGGTACTTATACAAATCAAGTAATCATATTCTCACATATTAAAGGTTAGATAAGCTTGAGATCATTAAGTATACTGACTTTGATTTGCTAGATGCCAAGATAATATGAAATTTACATCAAGTTATATATTTATAGAGATGTTATCTTATGGAAAAGTATTAGACAGTATTTGATAATCTCTTCTACCATGTCAGTTGAGTTCATAGCATGTTATAAGACATTAATATTGAAGCTTAGCCATGAATTTATGTTATATGGTGGATGATATAGAAAGACCTATTTTGTGTTATAACAAATTAAGAGTTCTAATTTCCAACAACATATAGACATCAAGTCCTCCTTGTTAAATAAAGAGTTCAAAGTAAATCATTATCTTTAGAACATATAAACACGAACTCCATTATTGCATATATGCTTATTAAATAATTAATTTCAAAAGGTTTAATGAGTACACTACTCGTATGAGTGTTATCTCTTTAACTTATATTCAATTTTAGTGGAAATTTGTAATTTTGGATGTTTTGATGATATATATACATATATTGTTCAAGTGTATCGTTTGCACAAATAAAATTTTGGTATATTTAAACTCTATTTTTATTATGGTTTGATCTCAATAAGATTTGGTAAAATTGTTGGATGTAAATGGAACACTGTTGGATCATTAATTCAACATTGGTCTTATATATAAATAATTATGTACTAAAGATATTAATGTTGTGTCAAATTAAAATTGATTAAATGATATTAAAGTGTTTTCGCAATTATGTATTAAGTGCCAGTTTTTATTATCATTTTTTAATTCAACTATACCTCTGTTCTTAATTAGGATAATTAATATAATATATGAAGGTATGTATATATGATACTTTTTTCATCAAATATTTAAATTTAAGTTTGGTTCCAACAAAAATATCTACAAGACACAAAACATAAATGTTTTTCAATAACAATATATATGAAATTTTAGCTTGTTATATGTTTGAGATCAAAAGTTATAACAAGAATTCGTAGAATCTTTCCACTTTTTTCTAATTCTTCTTGTTGCATACTTAGTGTATGGTATATGGGATAGATCGAACGGTCAATAATCGTTCGGTCTGCTACTTTTGTCAACGGTCAAAACAGATCAAATGTTTGATCGACACTTAAGTTATCAATGTTGGGCCAACACTTAAATTATTGATGTTGGGCCTGCACTTAAGTTATTGTAATTGGGCCAATGATTTTGACAAATAAAACGATTAATAAATTAATAACACAATGATAAAAGATATTGCTTAAAGATATTGATAACTGATTACAAATAAGGAAACTGTTTATGAGTAACAAACCGAATTCAAAGGTAAGTTCGTTTTATTGAACTAATTCTGAGTATTTACTCTCTATTGAATATTATCACTATTATCATACCAAAGTTACTGACTTGAGCGTCGGAGTACCTTTTGCAGGTACCCTCCCACCTGGCTCGAACCGGAACAATTTGGAGTATGAGGTTCAAAGGTCAGAGAATAAGAAAGGCGATAATAGAAATATGTGTCTCTTAGCCCTACACAATTATGTACAAAAACACTTAGTAAAAACATAGTTGTCGATGAAAAACCATCTTCATGTTCTAATTATTCCTCATTGCACAAATACATGTTTAGCGTAAAAAGACTCTTTTGTCTTACTGAAAAGAGTATAAAAACCGAAACAGAATATACTCGACAATTTGTACAAAAACAAAATGTGTGATATTTACTGAGTCTTTGACCCCTTTTAATTCCTTAGGCACTACTTGAACTTAGAAGTTAACTTGTGATACTCTTTTTTACTTAGGTCCATGAAATATATAGACACAAATATATATTTTAACATTTTAATTATAATGAAAATAGTATTTTTTTTAATAAGATACTGAAAATTAAGTATAATACATTGTGATAAGTTATAATAAGAAAAACAGTACTAAAAACCAAAGTTCATACTTGTTTACTTTTACAATATTATGTTTGTTATTTACTATTAATAAATATGTGTGCCTTTTCAGTCTTCATATAATTAAGCTGTATGTAACATATTTTTCACATGTATGTTAAGTTATGATTTTGTATTGAACTTTTCTATTTCAATTTTCCGTTTTTATTTTTCAGTGTAAATCAATCAGCATGCTAGTGTCATATCACTCAATGCTGTTAAAAATTAGTCATAAACGGAAGGTTTTTTTTTTTCAGCACGGCACAATCGGAGTAAATATTAGATTAAATGATGAATGGGTCAATGTGAGATTAAAAGCAAAATTAAATAGGTAATTTTTAATAAATGCTTTTTATTAGTAATTACTATCTTTAGTAAAACTGGTCTTTAAAATACTCCTATGTTATTAAAATATTAAAATGATCTTATAATAGAGAGCTTATGAAATAAAGCATAGCCATCGTGTTACTTTCTTAGGAAGTCAATAGTCAAAATTACATAGATTCCATTAATTTTTTATTAATTGTAGTAAGGATTAAAGAATTCATGTTAAATGCCGTATTAAGTTTAAGATGAGTTTGTATAAAAGAAAATGATTAAAAATAATTTGGTTTAGTTTAAATAATTTAAATTAATTAAATAATTAAAAAGTAAATTGTACTGCTATTAGTTTAGCTTAAAGTTGTTGAAGATGGTACTCGTCCACAGGTGGGACCTGAAGCATGAAGGTGCGTGTAAGAGACAGAAAAGTGGGAGCGTATGGAGACAAGTGGGTCCCAACAAATTATTGTAACCCTTTTCCACTTCATCCATTATCCCCTCCCCACGTGCGCTCTCGGTGGGCCCCACTCTCTATCTGGATAAAATATAAATAAATGAAGCATCACCCTCTTCACCTTACCATTATCAACCATTGTTTTTTCTTTCCTTTTCTTTTTCTTTGCTCGTTTTATGCGCCGCGTTATTTTCAAAATATTGAATCCAATATTCAAAGCGTTATTCAACTTTTTCGTAAGTTGCTATTTTAAAAATATTTTCTTTTACAAAAAACAAAGTAACAACGAAAACAAAACGCAGATTCCAAGCATGCCTGGTAGTCAGAGTTGTCAAAACGGACCATCCGATTCAACCCGACTCATCACAGGTTGGTCACTTAGTGAGTCAATCCAATTCGACTTATTTATTAGCGAACTAGAAAAATTCGAACTCGACCCGACCCACTACGGGTTAGTGAATAAACGAGTTGGCTCACTTAATTACAATTTTTTTTCTCTCCAAAATTTCATTCCTCGGGTGTTTAATTAATTTTGAAAATAAAAAACTTAAATAATTTTTTTAAAAGAAAAACAAAATAATAATTTTTTTTTATAAAATTAAAATTAAATTTTAATAAAATAAAATTAGGTAGGTGGATTGGTGGGCCAACCCGACCCACCACGGGTTCAACCCGTATGAGCCGGATTTAAATGAGCCGAGTTAAAATCTAACCCGCAATAAAAAAATATAATTTTTTCAAATCCAATCCGACTCAGACCCGTGATGGACCGAATTGACCCGCAGGATGTGACCTATTTTGACAGCTCTAATTTAATCGTGCTCCGTTCCTTCCGATTGTCTCGGTACTGATGAATGACACATGTGAGCTTCACTAAACCAAACACGGATTTAACTAATTTATTTCCATAAATGTACTGCAATTTTATTTTTGTATATTTATGTTTTTTTTCTAAATATCATTGTGACGTATAAATGGACCATCTCCAAATTGTTGCCAACCTATATGATTATTTATATTTACAAAAACATTCTTAAGAAAATACTTTTCGTATATAAGGAGAAAAGAACTAGCTATGCTTCCTTAAACCAAGTGATTCAAATGTTTTAGTGATATATTTGAAGCAAGCTTTTACAGTATTCGTTAATAATACAAACAACAATTTTATTATATGCATCTGTGCCATAGAAAAACACTTCGACCTTTAATGTTAGGATAAAAGAGAAAAGTTTTTTTTTTGTTTTAATAAAAAAAAAGAATTAGAACAAATGTAGTTGTATAAAATTTAATTAATCTCATTATTTTTATTTTGAACTATATCTCTTCCAAACTTTTTTTACGACAAAAAATGATAAACTCCTTCAACTTTCCAATCTTTTATTGTTTTGTGGTATAGATATTAACTCAGTTGTTGGTCAATCCACAAGTTATGTTTGGCAATAAATGAAATAAATATATGGAGTGAGTAGTTGATTCTCTTGCAGGTGACAAAATTAGAGTAAATTATACTTTTCTAATTCATCAACTATAAAGTATAGCTTCTCATCTTCATCATCATCCGTCAATGACATGTTAATATATTCCACTCAGTGATTGGTACAATATGATAATTCTAGGAACGAAAAAATAGGAAAAAATATTAAATTTATATCTTTCAAAAAGTTAAAATTAGTCTCTATTTAATTTGAACAAAATATTTAAATTTTTATGTTTAGCTTATATTATATATTATTTTTCACATTTTATTTACCTGAAAGAAGTTATGGAAAAACTTATTTACGTATACTTTTAATATATATGCATATGTTAATTGAGAGATGAAAATTGTTGGAGATAAAATTGAAATTTAAAATAAATCTTCATAAAAATATTCTAATTGATATGTTTTTATTCTTGAAAAACATACTCTTTTAGGTGTCAATTTATCATCAATTTGTTATAAAGTTTAGAGCATTGTTTTTTTTTTCTTTATCGTCTTTTTTGTTGTTCACATTTCTAAAAATCACATATATAATTGATTTTTTATTCCATGGTGAACACCAAAATATTATAGTTAAACAACATTAAGCTAGTGAAGAAAGGTTGTGTTTACATCGAGGGTATAATTATATTTGCATGTGTATCACCCTCAAATCACCTCACCTAAAGCAAGATTCAAAAATTTCACAATCCATTAATCTCCTCCTTCTCTCACTCTTAAATCTGCGAATGAAAATATGAGTTTCACTCACAAATCATCCCTCATTATTGCTCACCATAGTAAATCAACTACAAAAGAATAAAGACTATGTAAGTCTTTTCACTCAAGACTATGAGATTGCATAACTACACGAAGAATTTTGACTTACCTTTAGCAAACCTTATCACTCAAAACTAAGGAGTTGTGTAGTTAGGATAATAAGATACAACTATAAACAAATAAATTAAAATATATTTGTCTCGTATAAATATAGAAAGATTTTATCACAATCATGTTAAAATAAATACATAATCTCAAACAAATAGGAAGAAAAATCTAATAAATCCCAATATAAGTAATGATGACAAAATAATTGTTAAACTAATGTGATAAAATGAGACAAAAATCAGGTATGTGAACCGTAACCTCGAAAAAAAATTTACAAGCCAAAAAATTTACAATCAATTAAGAAGAATTCTAACCTTACATTGAGATGTAAGAGCTTTATAACTAACAGTCAATAAGTGATCTAATGAGCCACTTAAGCATAAAAGTCCTACAAAGGCTAGTCAATAAGAGCTCTCTAATTATACCATTTAGATGTAAGATCCATTCAACCACCAATTAATAATCGAGTCATTTAGACGATCCTTACAAAGATTGGTCAATAAAATCTCTAACTATATCATTTACCCGTAAAAATCTAATAAAGTACAATCAATAAGTTGTAACTACACCATTTACACATAAAAGCCTTACAACGATTAGTCAATAAGAGTTCTAATTGCACTAACCAATCTATTTATATGTAAGTGTCCTATAATGGTCAATCATTAATAACTTTAACCAAGCCAATTTAAATGTAAGAGGCCAACAAAGGTTTATCAATAAAAGCTCTAACTACACCAATTATACATTAGAACCCTACAACATTGAATCAATAAGGGTTCTAACTACACCACTTAGACTTAAGATCCTTACAATGGCTAGTCAATAAGAGCTCTAACCAAGCCATTTAGACGTAAGTGTCCTATAACAACCAATCATTAAGAGCTTCAATCGAGTCATTTAGACATAAGATCCATACAAAGGCAATTTAATAAAAGCTTTAATTGCACTATTTAGACATAAGAACTCTACAACGGACAACCAATAAGAGTTGTAACTACTTTATTTAGACATAAGAGCTTGTCTATTACTAGTCAATAAGAGCTCTAATAAAGCCATTTAAACGTACGTGATCTATAACATTCAATCATTAAAAGCTTTGACTATGCCATGCAAATGTAAGAACCTCCACAATGGTCTGTCAATAAAAAACAATGTAACAAACTATCGTAAAAATGATGTCTCACTCAATATAGGGATGACTAGCAATTGTAGTCTTACGTTATTCAATCAGAACATGGATTAGAGTGCACAAATTATGTGGAACAATAACTCACTTGGTAAAAGAATGAATTAGGTGAAAGAAAATTATAATCCATACAAATAATAAAATATGTTCAAAGTCGTAATCATATTAGCACACAGTTGGTTTGGTATATTTAAGGAAAAAAATAAAAATATGGTGTGGTACAAATTGTTAAATGTGTTCATCCATGATTTTTCAACATATAACAAATATAACGATGGTAGGACTTCAACCTACCTTCGACAAGTCTTATTACTCAAAACTGAAGAGTTGTATATGATGTGTATGATTCCAACCTACCACTAGTACAAAAAGTGCGTACAACATTGAATATTTTGGGCTTTTAACGGCGAAATGGCAAACGACGTCATATCAGGAGACGTTAAATTTACGTTGAATTTAAAAAATTTGACGTTAAACTTAACGTCGAATTTTGTCAATATTCGACGTTAATAATTTTTTTTTTGTTTTTTTTAATTAATTGTGATCCTTTTTTACAACTCTACCAGACCTCATAAGTAGAAAAACAACAAATTTCAGTTTTTGGTATTTTATAAAGCATGAACTATGAACGTGTAGTATCAACAACAAACAATAATAACCAACAACAAACAAGTTCAATCAAACAACAACAACAAACAAATTCAACTAAACAACAACAACAAACAAGTTCAACAAAAAAAACAACAACAAGTTCTTCAAAACGAAAACGAAAACGAAAACTAACCTTCAAAAGGTGGGTTCGTCAGAATAAAGTTTCGTCACAATGAGAGAGAAAGCAGAATGCGCCTATGAAGGACAAGAGCACGAAAATAATTGGTTCAAACAAATAAAAATCATACATAAAGTAATTAATTAACATGCATTTGTATCAAATGAAAGAAATATTACATGTAATGCTCGTCAAATTTCGTTCGAGAAAAGTTTGAGAAGAGAATAGGGTATCGCGCGCTAAGATAAAGTGAATGAATTTTCAATCTCCCGCTCAAATTTTTATTGAATTCACTAACCTTTTGACATCGAATTTAAAAGTCATTCGACGTTTTACATCTTTTTACGTCGAATTACAATTCTAAACGACGTTTAATAATTGCATTTATTTACAAAAATGTCACCGCTCATTTTTAACGTTGGTAATTAAGTGGTTGGACGTTAAACACATGACGTTATAAGCTGTTTTTGTACTAGTGTACCTTAAGAAGCTTGTATTGCTCAAGATTGAGGGATTATTGATAAACAAATTTTTAATCCCCAGCAACGATGCCAAAAACTTGTTAATACTCGGCAAGTATACCGAATCGTATCAAGTAATAATAAAATGGTAAGACCAAGTATCGTTTCTCAAAGGACTCACGGCCTAAACAGTTATGTGATTTGTTGATTAAATTAGACTTGTAAACGAAATCTTGTAGGTTTAGATGCAAATACTAAAAAATAAATATGAATGCATGTGTTGATCAATTGGATTGAAAGAAGCAAAAGAGATTGATGTAAAATATGGAATGATGATGTTGTTAGGGTTTCTGATATATCCTGTCCACTCTCATGTATTCAAGAATTCATCTTTCTTCATTAATGTTAATGCCACTTTCTAATTTACCTTAAACCCGATGTCTCGGTGAAGAAAGCCTACTCCTAATCACTAGTTTACAATGTCTTGTCTCCCTAGCAATTATTCATGCATTACATTCGCACAGAAGCTTAAAGGCAACCAATCCTCTGATGGACAAATTTGTAAGCACCAAAATATGATGTCACAAACTTGTTTCACAATCGGCAAGTATGACCGAATCGTTCAAGTAATAAACTTGGTAAGACCAAGTATCGTTCTTCCCAAAGGACTCACGGCCTAGTTTAGTTATGTGATTTGTTGATTAGCTAGGACTTACAAACGAAATATTTAGAGTTCAATATGCAAAGACGAAAATAAACATGTATGCATGACATTTGATCAATGGCAAAGACAAAAGATAAACACTTTCAATGAATTATATGAATGAATATGTTGTTGGGGGTCAATTTCATCTCATCCACTCTCATATATTTTAGGAATTCAACATTCAAATCATCATTGTTAATGCCACTCTCTAATGTACCATTCTAGATGGCTTCTCCCTAATCAAATAGTTCATACAATTCCTAGCATTCCTAATGATTAGTTCATGAGTGCAGGAGCTTAAAGGCAACCAATAGAATATTGTCAGTATAATATTGGGAGAAATTCCCCGGATCTAGACTTCCCCGTACGTGTCCGTATCGACAAAACCAATAATCATGCAATAGAATGAGTTAAACAATGCAAGCATTGAGCAAAGAGGAAAAACCCTAACTAAAGATGAAAGAAAGCATAAGTCTTAGATTAAGATGCAAGCATAAATTCCATATATGAGAGCTTCAAGAGATTACATTGATTCCCCAACAAACATACAAAGTTTTAGTTCACCATATTCATGGTGAACCTAGATGAATTACAATGAAAG
>JAHCHA010012672.1:77950-147265 GCA_027742795.1 Vigna hirtella
AAGTCTAAAGGTTGCTTTTAGTATCAAATTTAAGCATGAAAATAACAGTTTTTCAACTGTTATCATCCTCCTATCCCTATGTCTAGGTAATATTGCTCTTGGGAGAATTTCCTCAGTTCTAAATGTACCTATATGTGTCCATATAGATAACATCAATGATCATGCAATTGAATGAGTTAAACAAAGCATGCATAGAGTGTAGAAGAAAAACCCTAACAATTAATGAAGAAAGCATATAAAATATAGAACCAATTCAATACATGAGAGTTTCAAAGGATTGCATCGGTTCCCCAACAACAATGGAAGTTTAGTTCACCATAGACATGGTGAAACTAGATGAAAAACAATGAAAGAATGAAAGATAGACCCTAGAATTTGAAGAAAGGAGCTTCCGCATCCAAAATCCTCCTCCAAGAGGTGAAGAAAGTGTGATTTCGCCTCTTTCTGTCCAAAGATACTAACCCTAGGTCGACTAAACCCTTATATAGTTTATTAAGAATTACAGAAAATAAGCCCAAGCCCAATTAAATAGCGCTCAGCGGCACTTTTGCTGTTCAATGGTAAGTGCGACTCTTTAAGAAGACGCTCAGATGCAGTTTTAGCCCTCCGCGGTGACTGCGGTGCTTCAGAACGCCGCTCAACGGTAAAAGTTGCGCTGAGCGGTGAATGCGACTCTTCTTTTGTGCACTTTTACTTCCTTTCCTGAGTCCATCTCCTTAGTACTTCAACTTCTTTCATCTAATTCATCTTAATTCCTACCAAAACAAGGAAAACCAAGCATAAAACCCATCCAACTCTCTTGTTTCCAAAACTTAAGTAAAAACATGATTCCAAGCTAGTTTCTAAGTCATAAAGGTTGCTTTTAATATCAAAATTAAGTATAAAAATAACGGTTTTTCAATCGTTATCAATTATGTAGTGATAAGTAAAATTTTGACTTACCTTAAGTAGGTCTCCTCATTCAAGACATTGAGGGATCATGTGGTGATAGATAAGATTGTAACCTACCTTAAGAAACTCTTATCGCTCAAGGCTAAGGATCTATGTAGTGATAAATGAGATTCTAACCTACATTTCACAAATCTTTTCATTTAAAATTGAAGGATTATGTAGTAATATGTAGGATTCTAACAGCCTGTCACTCTAGATTAACTAAAAATAACAAGTATGAATATCAACAAAAAAATTGAACTATTTGTCTGGTATAGATATGAAATAATTTTATCACACTCGTGCTAAAATAAGTACATAATTTGTAACAAATTTGAAGTACAATAAATCTTAACACAAGAAATGATGACTAAATAATTTTTAATTAAGGTAATACAATGAGACAAAAAATGAGGGATATGATTCTTAACCTTGAGAGAAGAATCATAAGCTTAAATAAAAATGCTTTGCTACAAACAAAACTGGTAAAATCAAGACAAAATAAAAGATATAAAGTGCTCAATCTAAAAGGGTCGTTATATCTCTTGATTAGGTCGAAATCTTACCTATCACTACATTGTCCCTTAATAATAAGACGTGCTTAAGGTAGGTTTGAATCCTACCTATCACTACACATCCACTTAATATAGGATGACAAATGAACTTTTCCCATTCTTTGAACTTGTTCCGATATTAACAATGAATCTTTATATAGATTGGGTCAAGTATGAGTATGGGTACAAATGGGTATGTATATCTTCGACCTCATACCCATCTTATACTTGTCCTTATCCATATTCTGGTCTTTGTTTTAACTTACTAAAACACCAATAATCTTTTATGTATTCTAAAAGAGTTGTACTAACTTTTGGTGAGTAGTTTTGTAACTTATTATTGTGGTACACATTAAATCATTTTTCACTCTTTTTAAAATTTTTGATCTTTGTCCAATTATTATCTGATATTCTTATTTGATATTTATGAAAATATAATTTATTTCTTGATATTTGACTTTTGAGAAAATAAGGTATTTTATTTTAACATTGAATGTTTGATAATATCATGTTTTTTTTATATTGTAAAAAATATATTTATTTAAAAAAATAAAAGGACTTTTATGGATGCATGTATTATTTTTTTTATCAGCAAAAATTAGTTGTTAGTTTTTGTTAGTGGAGAAGTTGAACCCATAACTTCTTCCAACATCACTTTCAAACTCTTTATACCAATCTTATATCTCTCATGTGTTAACGAGGGAGTTGAACTTACAACCTTTCTCATCCTCACAACTTATATAGATTCATGTATTGGTATACATGTTTTGTGATAAAGATAAAAATAAGATAAAAATTTCATAATTACTGATAAAGATAAATATAAGATAAAAATTTCATAATCATAAAGACAGATACCATAATATTACTTCAAATATAAGATAATCAAATTCACACTAGTATCATCTTTACTTAAGGTTTTAATAAAAGTTTTTAAAGTATCTTAGAATCCTATGTATCACTACATAATATAACAATAATTTGTGCTTTTTGTTGTTTTTTTTTTAAAAAAAAACTCAACGAAAACATGTTTCATTCACATTAACTTTTAGGTTTAATCATTTTTGAGGTCCCTATTTATGAAAAAGCGTCTCGAATAGGTATTTCTATTATTCGTGTTCTTAATTAGGTCCCTATTTGTGTAAAATTGAATCAATTAGATCCTTGTCGTCAATTTTGGGGTAACGACGTTAAGATTGCAATGAGGTAGAATGCTGACTTTGCAAATGTGAAACATGTGGTAAAGTTACATGGAATTTAATTATTTTAAATTTTAAAAAACTATCTTTAACCATAGCCTTGTCCTGGTTGCAATTCACTGGTGTTGTTTGTCGTAGGCAGAGGAACGTCAGTAAAGGCCACCGTCGCTAGAAAGCATGGCAACTTCAAAATTCAAATTCCTACAAAGGTTGATAAGCCAATGTGAGAGAGAAAATGAACATTTTTTTCTTCTTCTAGAAATACACAACATAAATTTCCCATTGGAATTGTCTGGTGGAACAAAATAACAGAAAGAAAAAAAAGGAGAAAGCTTTAGGGATAAAGAAACAAGTTATTCTCAAGAAAGGGAAGGACTTTGCATGAATCTTCTGTGTCTGACTGTTCTGATTCGATCATCATCGTCCTTCGTTTTGATCTTACCCTTCATGTTCTCCCTGTCTTCGTCCTCCACAACGTCTTTCGTTTCCCTCTTCCCACTTTCTCTGTCTCTGATTCTTGAATAATAGCTTCAAATTGTGTTAAACCAATTGGGGCGCAAAAAGATCTTATTTTGAGCCTTGACCGCAATCACCCACTTCAAATTCAATTCTGGGTCGGTTTCAATTTCTTTAAAGGTGGCAAGTAGTGTGTTTCTATCTGGGGCAAGTCTTCCATTTGTGGTATTTTAAATGAATTGTTTATGAATGACTACCTATTTTTTCTTTCTCTTGTTTTGTGGAGGGTGTTCAGGGGAGGAGCGATAAGCTTTAGGGTGCTGGCGCTGTGAATCCGAGGAGTTGTTTATGGGTTTGGTTCATCCGAGTGTGTTCAAGCATTGTGCTTTGGACATGTTTGTTTCAGCTAGTGATAGTGAGTGAACTATGGCGTTCCCATTTCTTTTTGGGGATTACAAGTCGAATACATCACACAATTCAAAGTCCTCTCCAAACAAATAATGAACTTGTTCAACAGCCTCCTACTTTTCTTCCTCTAAGTTATGGATGCGGGTTTGGACAACTATAGCTTCGATTCTTTGATGATGCAGCCATACGTGTGACTCATATGTGAAGATCTCCTCGCTATTTCTCCCCTTCAGATTTTCCAATATTATTTTAGCAGTGGAATCCATATTGTTGACTCTTAGTTGTATTTGTTGTTTGGAGGTGATGATCGTGCTTAGATGAATTAGAAAATTAATATAAAAAAGGGAAGATAAAAAGAAACGAAAACAAGTAGGGTTTTGTTGATAGGGTTGTGAAAGTAGGGGCTTTGAAAGCCATCGACGCCGAGGCCCCGACTTTCCTCTCAAAAGAAGACACTGGAAGTAGTCAACAAGGACGTGGAGGGAGAGGACATTTTTTAGGGTGGGGAGGGTGAGGAGGGCGTTCATGGCCCCATTGTTGATGGCGAGCACGGTGATGGTCTGACAACAGTTTATCTCGTCGGCGAGGTGGGTGAGGGTGAGGTAGTGATTGAAGGTGGAGAAGTCTGGCAAGAATGGCCCTTCAACATCCTGTTTGAAGAAGACATCCTGTTCGGATTTAGGGATTTAATGAAATCTCAATTCTTTTTCATTGTAAATTACACGTAATGCGAGCTTTCTCTGCCACGTTGTTAACATTTCTGCAGTCACCATGCCACGAGACAAAAATTTTAACGCCGTCCAATCCAGTTAACGACAAGGTTTCAATTAATTCAATTTTACAGAAACAAAGACCTAATTGAGATAAAAAAATAATACAAGGACCTATTTGAGACGAGTATGCATGAACAGGACTTTGAAAATGATTAAACCTAACTTTTATACAATTTTAACATAACAAGTTTGTATCACTTTTTTTTTTCTGGTAATTTTACTGTTTTTTAATTGACCGTCAAAAGAACATGTGTATGAGATTGAAAACTCCTTACATGAATGCGCTCCTCACATTTACGTAAATGAACTTTAGTTAATTCAAAATACACAACAATATTGTTCTTTTTATATGGTCAAAATACACAACGATATTGTTCTTTTTATACAAAATTTCATGGTATACTTTCAACAAGATAATCTATATGATTCTTAATTTGATTACTATTAAAGATCATATTATTATTATTATTCGATTACAGTTAAAAATAATAACTTATATTGTAGACAATTTAATCTTATTAGGAAAGTTATTTTTATCGTGACTATTTCAATTAATAATACAAGGTAACTTTTAAAAGAGATAACTGGTATTTTGAATTAATTATACAACAAATTTTAATTGTGTAAATTATCAACAAATGGGGTCAATCTATGATAAGCAATGAAAGTTAAGATTTTTCCAAATAAAATTAATACAAAAATATATTTTAACGGTATTAATCCTTTTACAGAAAAGAATAATAACATTAAAGAAACAATTTCTGTTTCGTTATTTTTTATTAAAAAGAAAAAGAATTAGTTCTATCGTATGCTTAACAAATCGCTTTTTGAAGGTTTTTTTTTAATGAAAAAAAGGTTTAAATGTGTGAATAGAAAAAAGGGGTGTAAAAACCAGAAATGGTGCTATACACATACTTGCTCTTATGGCGGACAAGAATATTTTCAAGCCCCAAATTACACTTGCTTTAGTCCAACCTTTTTCTTCTATTATTGTATCCTAATTTAATATATATATACATATATATATATATATATATATATATACATATATATATATATATACATATATATATATATATATGGGTTTGTTAACGCGCGTACGTCTGTTTTTCAATTGGTACATTTTAGCAATGTGTACCGGGCTTTAGTAGACAAAAATATCCTTATGGATTCTAACTTTTAAGGTTAAGGGTATTTTAATAATTTTCATTCTCAAAACTAAAAAAAAAAAAAGAAACCCTCGAACCCTTGCTCACCTCCCTCATTCCTCTCAACCCTTTCTCTTTCATCTCTCTCACTCCAACCTTTTTTGTGTCATCCTACAGCCCCAATTGAAAAAATCATAAACACTTGCCGTTAAACAATTTGCCTTTGTAAAGGGTTGAGTCATTGACATATTCACCTTGAGGTAAATGTTCATTCAAGATCTCTTTAATTTCACCATCTTCACTAATCTCTCTAATTTCATCATCTGCATATGTTGAATCATCATCTCTAAAAAAACTCTCCAGGCCAATTACCAATTCCTTCGGATGTCATTATGCTTGTGAAAATTGGATAAAATTATATACGAGAAAAATTATAAAATGAAACTCATTATAAAATCATTTTTTGTAAGAAATTGTTTAACAACGAGTGTTTCTGATTTTTTTTCTAGGCCAATTACCAATTCCTTTGATGTCATTATGCTTGTGAAAATTAGATAAAATTAGATAAGACAAAAATTATAAAATGAAACTCATTATAAAATCATTTTTTGTAAGAAATTGTTTAACAACGAGTGTTTCTGATTTTTTTCTAGGCCAATTACCAATTCCTTTGATGTCATTATGCTTGTGAAAATTAGATAAAATTAGATAAGACAAAAATTATAAAATGAAAACTCATTATAAAATCATTTTTTGTAAGAAATTGTTTAACAACGAGTATTTTTTATTTTTTTCCAGGTTAATTACCAATTCCTTTATGCTTGTGAAAATTGGATAAAATTAGATAAGACAAAAATTATAAAATGAAAATTCATTATAAAATCATTTTTTGTAAGATTGTTTAAGAGCCAATTAAAATTCATTATAAAATCATTTTTTGTAAGATTGTTTAACAGCCAATGTTTCTGATTGTCAGGGTTTAGAGGGATGAGAGAGGGTGAGTAAGGGTTTGGGGTTTTTTTTTTTTTTTAGTTTTGAGAATGAAAATTATTAAAATACCCTTAATCTTAAAAGTTAGAATCTATGATATATAAGGGTATTTTTGTCTACTAAAATCCGGTACACATTGCTAAAATGTATCAACTGAAAAACAGGTCTACGCGCATTAACAAACCCCATATATATATATATATATAAGGAGAGAGAGAGACTTAATATTACCCTAAGCATTGTTTGGTTTGATTGAACGCAGAAAGAAATATATGAAATTATAAGACAAAGTTTTAAGATAATGTTTAGAAGTTAAAAAAGAAAAAAGAAAAATAACTATGCAAAGGCTCAACAAATTCGGCTACAAGATATTAACGTGAGGAAATAAACTTGTTTACAAGTTTTTGTTAACTCTAAATTGCAATGTATCTGAAAGTTTCTGTTAACTCATACAAGTTCAAGTTATTACAAAATTGTAATTAAGAATAGTAAAGATAAGTAGTATTTGGCTTAAATGTATTTTCAATTATAATTTTTATCCTCTTACTTTGATTTATATGTAATTTTGATATCGCGCAATCTAATTATTCACATTAATTATTCTTCATAGTATTTAAATTGTTAAAATTAAATCTGTATTTCTGTACTCATCTAATTCTTAATTTTTATTTGGCAAATAAACGACTCATTTATATTATGAATTTGCTTCTCTTGTTTTACGCATAGTTTGATTTCCATGATGTTAAATTTTCATCTTTTAAGTTTTATTTTAATTTTTTTACAATAATCCGCAAATAAATTCATTATAATTTTTTTTGTTGCATTAGTTTGTATAATAATAATAAATGGAAATATTTCAAGTAATCATCTTAATTTTACTTTCTTTTCGTATTCTTTTTCTTGACAGTTCATTAATTAGGAGTATTATATATACTTTTCATTTCTTGTTTTTAAACAGTAATGAAAAATACATTTTTTTTCTTTCTTTTTCTCCGCCTCTCTTTCATTTTTTCTTTTTTGTCTTGTGTTTCATGCTTGATGAAATATATTGGAAACAATACTTGGAGTGGTATGCATATGTTAGAGAGCAAACGACTTGCATGGATAGTTGCATGTACATCCATCCTAGTGAGAATCCTGCCACTTATCTAGTTTCGTCCCTTCTTGATGGAAACAACTATCATTTGTGGAGGAGGTTCTTGGAAATTATATTAAGTGCCAAAAATAAGTTTGAGTTTGTGGATGGAACTATGAATGAACCTAAAAAGGATGATAACAAATATATGGCTTGAGAGAGGTGCAACAATATGATTGTCTCATAGACACTACAAAAAAAAGCTTATTTAGAGGGGTTTTTTTTTCAATTTGCGGGGGTTTTTACCCTCCGCTAAATAAATTCCGGGGGTTTCTCAAACCCCCGCAGTTTGAGTCGCCACAAATTATCTGCGGGGGTTTTTTCGCCCCCTGGTATCATATTCAATTTGCGGGGGTTTTTCTGCGGAGGGTAAAAACCTCCTCTATATATTCAATTTGCGGGGATTTTTCGGCGGAGGGTAAAAACCTCCTCTATTACTGACTATTATTTTGAAGGGGTTTTTAACCTCCTTTATATTTTTGTCACTTTTTTGTTTAATGATTATTAAAATATATAATATCGTTTTTTGTTTGATGATTATTAAAATATATAATAACTATCTATTTCCATTAATTTTTTTTTTCAATTTCAAAATTAAATAAATTTAATTTTTTTCTAAAATTATTAAATACCAAACAAATATGATTCATTTGATTAAAAAAAGATATCATACAACAAAAGCCCCTGAATAGAAAGAAATTTAGAAAAATAAATTGAGAAACAATTTTATAGTCACATCAAGATAGACTAAAAGTCAATGTAATCTCATTACAAAAGTAGTTACAACGAAAGAAATGTTACTCAATTCATAATAAACTAGGTATAGTTTTATCCTAAAACAATATCATAAACTTCCTAAATGTTACTTCCATCAGATGATTGTCTTGCACCCAAAGGAGACTCTGGCTCATTTGCATCAGGAGCTTGCTGAAATAATATAAAAAAAATTAATAAAATAAACTCAATTACATGTACTCACATTTTGTAAATAATATATAAAAAAATAATCAAATTCACTCTTATCAATTCTAACAACCTACCAAGTCAGACGTATAGTTCAATAGCTAAAAGGCAGGCCTCCACATAACAAGTCTAAACTGCTACCAAGTATATAAACAACTGATGATCAAAGTTCGACTGCCATATGAGTTTGTAAGGTTGATTAATAATAGCCTTAATTACTTCTAAGCACACTAGCCACACCTGTTAGTTACCGTATCAGCCCCTGTATCAATTGCATCAAGTATTTCCCACGGTTCTCTAAACTTTACACTATATCAGATAGCACCTTAAACATCTAAAGGAAAACTAATTAACCTAGAGAAAGAAAGACTATTCCAAGTCTCGTTCTATTCATAATCGGCGTTATATGTTTTCCAAACTAGAAACCTACTCAGATGCTTAGACACACCACCACTACTCAGATGCCAACCATTCTAGTAAAAAGCCAAATGAGCCTACCTTAGTTCGAGCCCGGCGTTCGCTGGTACTTTAATTGCTTGCAAAAACATCTAGCCATATTCTTAGAGATATGTCTTTCTTACATTTCAGTCTTTCAAAATAATATAATATAACTCAAATTATATAACTGGGTCTCCAATAACGAATGCAAAATCCTCTAAGAATCATGGTAATTATCGATTGCATATATAGAGTGATCACGCCAACCAAAGGCTGTTTATATAATAATGACAGTGGCAGAAGTAGGGGAAATGCACAACATTACAGAATGACAGTGGAGAGTGGATATGGGATATGCATTGTGCTGTAGTTTGCATGGTACTCTCATTACATATTTTGCATGCACATCTAATAAATAACAGACATACAAATAGTAGGGATTCAGAATTTGCAGGGTGTAGGCCCCCTCCACCCAACGAAAAGCTAGAAATAATTAATTAATTATAGCTTTCAAATTCCATATATCAGCTGTGACAGACTTCCTATCCCAAGCTTTCAAATTCTATAATTATGTGTTTCTTATGAGGTTAAAGAACTGATCACTGCATTTCTCGACTACTAGATATTTTAAATCATAAATATCTTTCATCTCTAAGTGTCTCTATTTTTAATTTTTATGATGTGGTTTTGATTTTGTCATCTGTTCATCACATTCTATTCCCCTGTAATAAAACAGAATTGGTATATTTAACATGTAGGTGAATGTCTCATCAGAAGGTAGCCACATCAATTGCATGTACTCATAAAACAGAATTGGTATATTATTACAGTATATCAAGCATATTACTTATACTTATTTAGTATCTTACTTGTGGTTGAGGATCAAAGAAGGTAGCCAATTCATCAGGAATCTTTCCTTCCTTCATTATCATATATGCTTTCAGCGCACCTTCTAAATTCATGTACTTTTGTTCCCATTGATTAGTAGATGCTGATGATGTGGCAGTACTAGATGAACCCATGCTTAAATCTGAAAGTCGCATTCTTGTATTTCTGAATGAGTTAGTAGGAGCTGCTCCCAAACCCATGCATCGCACTCTCCCAGAATGCTCTGGGCCTAACACTCTACCAACAACATCATGAGGGGAAACCTGTGATTCATCAGTAGTGCTTTGACTCAAACCCACTTCAATTTGTTCCTGTAGGCATAGAACAAGTTGTAGTTAAAGATCTAAATATTGAAGCATAATGTTTGAAAATATCATATTATAGTAAAACTTACCGCTATAGCCTTTACCGCCTCATTTACAAATGAGCCATCTTTTTTTTTATGAGTTTCAATATATAACATTCCACGACTAGGCAGTTTTCCACTATCCAAAAGCTAAATAAAAGGATAAGTTAAAATAAATAGTAAATTTGAAAAATACTAAAAATCGTCATATATGCTAATCTCAGTACCATCTCATGTCTTCTTCTTGAGATAGGTTTAGAGCCACCAGTATGAGGAATTACTTGCTTCTTGCGATTTTCTCTATTTTTTTTACAAATATCCTATGAAAAAAACAATTGTAAGTTGACATAACAATCAAAATAATAATATACACAAAAGCAATGAAAATAATAATGAAACTTGTACCATTGTCTCCGGTTTTAGACGATAGGTAACGAAATGAGCCCATTGAGTTCTGTCTATACCGGTCGGCACATTACATATGATTTGATCTTTTGTTTTTGTTGGATCATAGAACTCATTCCATAAACGTTGTCTATGTGCAGCCCACTTCTTACCCAAAGTTAATTTGCAATATCTTTGGGCAATAGCTTCAGTAGTCTTAAAACAAAATCGAAGCTTTTGAAAAAAGAAAACATAGTTAGTGAGTAAAAAGTAAGTGTGGGGCATTTGAATACATTAATGATATATATACCTGTAATATTTCCTTAAAGCATTCTAAAAAGTAGGTGTTAGGGATGCCTGTTTTTCCAGACCACCTTTCAAAATTGATTGGAAATAAATTATCGTCCGTTGCCAATATCCCACAATAACCCGCAAGTACTCCTTGCCCTTCGCCTATAGCCATGCCTACCTCATCAAAGTCTACAATGATGCGTTGTCCATGAGGTAAGTTACTTACTTCTCTGACCTTCACCTTTATTTTCTTCATAACTCCTTGTAGGTCTTTAACAATAAAAAAACTTATGAGAGAATAACCAGGTCTCTCTCGTTGGTTTTCGCTTTCTATCGCACTATTACGAATCAAATATTGGTATAGTAGCATGAAGTGTGAAATAGTTAAGTTAAGCATCAATAATTAGGTGTTAGTATGATTGCATTAGGTGTTAAGTTGTTAAGCAGACGAACATCAGTTAAGTATTATATGCTAAATAATTGAAGACAGGGAGTTTAATATACATGCTATAAGTTGTGAAGGATTTGCTAGGCAAAAAATATACATGCTATACAGGACACTCTCTCTATCAAACCTCCCAATATTCTCTCATAAGTTGCATACCTGTAACAGATTCCGCCCAATTCTATCCAAAGACTCCATACAGTTATTTGTTTTTTACTCTTCAACCATAAGTAAAATTTAAAAAATTATGCATGCAGAAAAAATAAATGACATATACCTATTGCATCGACATTCCAATACGATGAAGATTCACGCCCAACATGTTTTTTGGATGTTGTAGGTTGCTCTGTGTTTTCTGTGGACATCGATTGTGTTGAGTTCCACGAATCATGTGATGAGGTCTCATTTGTTGGTTGTACTTCAATTGATTCAGACATTGTAGGATTTGTTGATGGTGATTGTTCTTCAATCAATGGAGTAGTCACTGCAGCATTTGTTGATGGTAAAGTACCTAAAGATTCAGTTTGAGGTGATGATTTTTGTATATTTCGGAATCGCTTGACCTTTGGCATGGCTACATATTAAAAGAAAGAAATGCATTAGGCAAAAAAACCTGCAGTATATGCATTTCAAATAACCTTTAATTAACTTCCATTATATTCAAATAACCTTTGAATTGTAAGCTATTCATAAAATTTCATTTAAATTAAAAATGCTATTGGAATATATTCTTCAGGGAATAAAGGTGCAGTAGAAAGACAGAGTATGCATTTAAAAGCAGGTTACAGTAATGTATATAGTTGTCACTTTTCACCCAACACCCAACCAACCATTTGCTCAAACCTTGTTCAATTATCTCTTCTCTTCCCAACTTACTTGCTGAAGTACGGGTTTCCTTCTTTATGAAGCCTCAAAATTTTGTTAGATATGTGCCTATCAACAAAGTTCCAAATTAAATTGGTGAGATTATTGAGTTGAATGATGTGCCGTCAATTTCATAATGCCCAAGACTCTCGAGCCATTTTTTCAATTTAAACTAATAATTAACTTCTAAATTTTGTTTACTATATATACCTTTAAATTTTCAATTTGTATTTTATAAATAAACTTTTCTTAATACACAACCCTCTGTATATGTCCTACCTTTGCTACTATAGTTAGAGGAGAAGGTATTACTAATAGAGGCTCTTCCATTCAGTTCAAAATTGGTGTCCTAGTCATAAATTTGTACTGCAGTGAATCAGTGGTGTCCTAGTCATAAATTTCAGAAAGCTCTCTCGCAATACCTAATAAATTATATCTACCCTACGCCTAATAATCTATGCCATCCAGCCAAATACATCACACATATAAATGAGTTCGGATCTTATTACCTTTCCAAATGAGAGAACAAGCTAATAAAGAGTCACAATTCAGAAAGGTAACTTCTCCTTCTTAACCTGAAACTGAGAAATCAAACATGTGGTACATATCATTTACCTTTAAGAAATCAAGCATGAGTGAATTATACATGCATTGAAAATAATTGAAAATAATAAATGACTATTAATTATATTTTCAACTCATACATTTGACTAATTGATATCCTCGTCTAAATGGTTTGTAGCCAATTGAACATATTCATTGTCATTACTATAAAATTTTTCCAACTCTTGATCTTGGTATGGTTCGTTTTCATATAACTCTTCTTGTACCTCTTCTCCCATTTCATACAAATCTCTTGGCTTTAAATGCACAGCAACACTCCATCCTTCATTAACCACATCATCAACATAATATACCATTTGTGCTTGAGATGCCTCAATATAAGGTTCATGTTCTTCACGGTTTCCAATATGAATAAGTCTATCAAAGTTAACACAATTAAAATTCCATTGATCCTTTTTATATCCTCTCTCTCTTGTAGTATCTACCCACTTACACTTGAAAAGAACAACTTTGAATCGACCATAATAATTAAGCTCAATAATATCCTCCAACTTTCCATAATAGGATAAGTCTGCTTGCCTTAAGTTCCTATCAACAGTACTTGAAACACAAGCTGTATTAGATGTTAAAAAGACACCACTATTTTGTGTTCTCAATCCCTCATCACGAGTCAATGTTCGAAATTTGAACCCATTGATGTTGTAAGCAGTAAATCTTCTAGCATTATCCAATGGACCTCGTGCTAGAAACTTCAAGTCAGTAGACATTGAATTTATTGTTTCTGGATTCATAATCTAAACAAGGAAATAATGTTAGACATAATTAAAAGATAACTTGGTAAGTAAGAGAAAGTGTTCTATTTGATCACCCACCCGCCTTTGAAACCAATCAACAAACTCTTTAAACACTCTAGTTTCTATCTCAGTAGTTGAAGGTCGCCTTCCTCTTGATCTTCTTTTTATTAGATCTCTAAATTCACTACAAAAATTAATTACATTAAATGCATAAAATACAAGAATAATGTGGTTCAATTTGTTTAACTACAAATCACACACTTAATGTAGTGTACTTACTCAACAAACGGTGTGACTATCGCACAATTTAAAAGCACATATCGATGGGCTTGTAGCTTTTGCATATGAGTTAAAGTAAACATTGAGGAACCTCCTACCACCTTCCCACCTAGTGGGAATATAGATGACACAAAACACTCATTATCATTTGGGTTATCACAAACACGTCGTTGTCTATTGAACCTTGTCTCTATATCTTCAATGTATCTAGAACAAAAAGTAAGAGACTCTTCAGCTAAGTATCCCTCAGCTATAGAACCTTCTGGTTGTGCCTTGTTTCGTACAAAGGTCTTTAAATGACCTAATTCCCTATAATAATGATAAATAATTACATTAAATAAATTGGACACATATAATATCATACCTTGAACTAAAAGTAGTTAGCAATTACCTCTCTATAGGATACATATATCGATAATGAACTGGACCTCCAAGCTTTTCTTCCTCTACCAAATGAACAGTTAAATGAACCATAACTGTGAAGAATGATGGTGGGAATAACATTTCTAAGTGGCAAAGTGTAACCACAATACGATTTTGAAGCATTTCAAGGTCTTCAAGATTTAAGCTTTTACTACAAAGGGCCTTAAAAAATGAGCAAAACTCCACCAAGGTTGCAGTGACATGGTTTGGTAACAAATTACGTATTGCCAACGGAAGTAATTGCTCCATTATAATATGGCAATCGTGACTTTTTAGTCCTGATATTTTATGTTGAACATCATCAACACATCTAGAAATGTTACTTGAGTAACCATCAGGTACTAAAACATTTTTCAAAGTTTTGAGGAACAACCTTTTGGTATCACGAGTTAGTGAAAACAAAGCAAGGTGGTATCTTCCATTATCATCTGGCCAAAGATCCTGTCTTATGCCCATTTCCTTCAAATCTTTCCTTGCATTAAGATTGTCTTTGGATTTAGGCTTTTCATTCAACAAAGTATAGATTAAATTGTCAAATACATTCTTTTCAATGTGCATGAAGTCTAAATTGTGACGTAACAAATTAGACTCCCAATATGGAAGTTCAAAAAAAATGCTTCTTTTATTCCACTGTTTAACTTCTTGTCTGCATCTTTTTCCTTTACCATCCAAATGAATTCCTCTCCCAAATGTAACATTAATATTTTCCACTTGCCTAAAAATGTCAGATCCTGATAATTTTAGTGGTGGATTTCGTTCTTCAGTGCTTCCATCAAAGCGAACACGATTCAATCTAAATCTATGGTTTCTACTTAAAAAGCGACGATGTCCCATGAAACACCACTTCCTACTATGAGGAAGACGACAAGGTTCTGCATCAAAGTTACAAGTAGGGCAAGCTAAACCTGTGTGTGTGTTCCAACCAGATAAAATACCAAGGCCAGGAAAGTCACTAATTGTCCACATAAGAGCTGCTCGCATTCTAAAAGTTTCATTCAATGAAGAATCAAAGGTCTCCACCCCATCATTCCATAGCTCACGTAACTCATCCACAAGGGGTTGTAAGTACACATCAATACTATTTCCAGGCATCTGCTTACCTGGAATGATCATGGATAGGATCAATGAAGTGTGCTTCATACAAAGCCAAGGTGGAAGATTGTATGGAATTAAAAACACTGGCCAAATACTATAAGTAGAACTCATATTGCCAAAAGGATTAAAACCATCACTAGCAAGGCCTAAGCGAACATTTCGAGGATCTAAAGCAAATTCAGGATGCATTACACTAAATGTCTTCCATGCCTCACCATCCCTTGGATGCCTTATAACTCCATCCTTGTTCTCTGAAGAATGCCATCTCATATGTTCTACAGTCTTAGAGCACATAAACAATCTTTGCAATCTTGGTTTCAAAGGAAAGTAACGTAAAACTTTTGCAGGTTGCTTTTTTTTCTTCTTTGGGTTCCATCTAGATGTACCACAATGTTTGCATGTTTGCAAATCCTTTTCATCATCTCTTAAATATAACATACAATGATTTGGACATGCATCTATTTTGGTATAGTTAAGACCAAGTTTGTTGATGATTTTCTTAGCCTCATAAAAAGAAAGAGGCAACTTTGCTTCACTAAATGCATCTCTTAGCAAATCTAGGATCATAGTCATTGCCTTGTCACTTAATCCACACAAAACCTTGATATGATATAATTTGATTACAAACTCTAATTTTGTGTACTTGCTCCCGTCACACAATATTTGATTTCCGTCATTGAGAAACTCATTAAATTCATTATGATTCTCCCTTGGCCTTTCATTAATAACATCATCTTCACCCAATGGTTGTGATCTGCCTATATTAGTACCTTCTTGCCTATAATGTCCAAATGCTTCATTTATCATTGTTTCCATTGGATTTTCAAAATGAAATGTCTCTTGTGACTCATCTTCATTTCTAGAAATATCTTGTCTTTGCCTCTCCCCATGAAGATTCCAAATAACATAATTTATGGGAAATTGTTTTAAAATCAAGTGCTCCTCAACTATGCCTCTAGCTTGCCATTTCACAAACCCACATTTGGGGCATGGACATCGAATTGTGTCTCCAGAGGCCCCATTCTCAAAAGCAAAATCTAAGAATTTTTGCAAACCAATTAAGTATTCAACTGTATTTCGGGGCTTAGTTATCCAAGATTTATCCATTCAAAAATATTCCTAAACAAAATAAAATACACTAACACATGAAAAAGAATACAATATTCATGGAAAATACAAATAAATAATGAATTAGAAAAAATGAAATACTTGTTTCTACTAACCTTGAAGCGGTGAGATTGCAATGCTTAAAGAAAAACCTGCAACATCAATTATGAAAAAGGCAAATGATTGTTGAGGAAAGAAGGAAGGAAATGTGAGTTGGAAGAGAAAGATAGTTTAATGTAATTTTGTTGCTTAGTGTTCAAATAATTATCACATCCATTTGCTAGCATCAATGTGACATGGAAATGCCCACATTTTAATGCTGTTTATTTGTCCTCAATTTTAATGATAAAATGGAATATCAAAGCAATATTTTGTTTCCTAATTTAATTAATTGCACAAGTCCAAATTGTTAAAAAACAGAGTGAGAGGCTCGCTTTAGTGGATTCAAGCACGTCACTTGATCCCATCCTCACCTGTAAACAATAATATTAATCCAAAAAGTACTTGTTCATAAATCAGCTTTTATGATACTGATAAATTATAATTCACTTGTGAATGATAGTTTCTGAAAAAAAACAGAAAACGGAAAGCAACTGGGTGAATGTTTGGAACCTATTTTTGGATGCTAAATATACTTCTAGAGTGAGATATTTTTATCTTTTATGCAAAACATTTTATAATGGACGCAGTTAACAGACTCGTTATATCTTATGCTAAAGGATTTTTGGTTCTACCTAGAGCCACAGTTAACAGACTACAGAGCTAGACTTCAATAAATCATGACCTAGTGTGCTTCAACAAAAAGATCTAGCAAGTGGTTCAGTGAAAAATAGGTCTGAATAAAGTTGAAAGTCATTAAACTTTAAACCATAGTCATATGTGAATTGTGATGAAAGTATTAGTTTTTTAGGTCTGAATATTTAAAATAAAACATTATCTCATTACAAGATACATCACAGTTTAAACTGTGAACTTATGAACTAAACAAGCCTGCAATCTCAATATGGTCTAGAGTTTAGATGTCAGTATATATCAATCAAGTATGCAAGCCTCAATAATAAGAACCAAACAAATAAAAAATGAACAAACATAGGAATCATTGTTAATATCTCCACTGCAAGTGCAGTTGGCAAAGGATAAAGAGTAACAGTTTCTATAGGTTTTTCATTGCTTAATTAACAACTGAGCTTTGGATTTTATGTGGGATACAGGAATCACAATTTCAACACTACTTGCACTAGGTTCACCTACATACATACATACATATACATATATATGCATATATATACATATATATCTAGATATATATATATATATATATATATATATGTATATATATATATATATGAAATCATAAACACAGAAGATGAGGATGATGATCCCTTGGAAAAGTGTTCAACTTATCTCTTATACTAAGGATAAGTTCCAACCTAAAACTAGCTGAAGGAATAACCAGCCGCTCATATAAAGTATTTTTATTTCAGATTATAACTTCCTAAACAAATATAGGAATACAAGTATAGAGTAAAAATTCAACAAAAGATTTAAAAAACCGGATTCCAAAACAAAACTCCCAATTAATTGGATGGAAAAAGACCAGCTAGAATAGAATAATAGGATGCAAAACATTTTAGTTTATTATAATGCACTAAATAATAAACTACAATAATTTCACATATGAAAGATATTTGTAATAGAAGAAAAGAAGAGGATTACAAATTTATAAGGCGACTATTGAGAGCTTTGCATTCCTGAATAATTTCGTCCCCATCAAGAAGTTCATCCAAAGTAAAGTTATCCCTGTCCAAAATGGTCTCCACCTGCAATATAATACACCAAATAAATAGTAAAATCCCCATACCAATAGGTACCTATATCACTTCAAAAGTTAAATTAAATAAATCTATTCTGGTCCCCAAGAAACAGTCAATAAATATTGGTTTCGAGCCTTTACACACCATCACAAGGGACACCCTCACATGTATGCATAAGAATTGAGCACATTCAATTTTTTTTTCTCACATCTTTTGTTCTCTAACATGCTTCTCTTTTCCATTTTGGATGACATAGTGTCCTCTCATTACAGATGTTACTACTTAAGTTTTTTTTCTACTAAACTTAATTTTACAATAAAAATAATCCTCAAATTAATATTTTACTAATCTAGGACGGAAGGAAGAGAAAGAAGGCATAACTTAGTAAACACTAATATCAAAGAAAATGTTACAAATGTAGAAGTTACTTGTGAGCAGTGGTACAATGCCTTCTAACAAGTTCCAGAAGACAATGACCTGTAGCATAATATATATATATATATATATATAGATTATGAATGTAAAAGTTAATACACATTTTTTTTCCTTTAACTATTAGTAAAACGCCAATTACATACTAACTCCTTTTACATAAACAATAATAATAAGTATATATATATATATTGTCAAAAGGTAGGACGGGTACGTAATCGAAATGAAAAATATAACTGTGCATTAATCTGCATTAGTATAAATACATATTTCAGTTGCAGGAAATATAGTAATTGACAAGGTCCAGAAGACAATAAGAAGTCCTCCTAACTACAAAATAACAGAAGAACTAAAAGCAACGAAAACAAGCCCTCCAAAACAAGACCTCTTCAGTGAGGAGTATGATGCACTTGTTGAGTACAATTAACTGGTTTATGTCATGTACAATTAACTTCACAATTGTCAGATTTAACTTTCTAAATATTACTGATAGTCTGAAACCTTCGAATATTTTCAAATAACCAATCTGTTTTCAGAAATAAAATTCACACATGTGTAGTCAAGAACTATATCATATATGACATAATTCAAATTGCATCAAACGGAAGGTCATTGAGATATGTGGTCATAGCAGATAAGAAATAAAATCATGGATTTGAAATACTATATCTGCATGATGACCTGTAGCATAATATATATATATATATATAGATTATGAATGTAAAAGTTAATACACATTTTTTCCTTTAACTATTAGTAAAACGCCAATTACATACTAACTCCTTTTACATAAACAATAATAATAAGTATATATATATTGTCAAAAGGTAGGACGGGTACGTAATCGAAATGAAAAATATAACTGTGCATTAATCTGCATTAGTATAAATACATATTTCAGTTGCAGGAAATATAGTAATTAACAAGTTCCAGAAGACAATAAGAAGTCCTCCTAACTACAAAATAACAGAAGAACTAAAAGCAACGAAAACAAGCCCAACAAGCCCTCCAAAATCTTCCCCTATCCATTATGGAAAAAAACATTCAAATCTGTCCAGCAACAATGCATATAACACCAAACCCAAGGTCAAGAACAGAAATCTATATCATTAAAATTGAGGACAAATAAACAAATAGTTCATCAATTTCTTACTGTCCTACTTATCCTGTCACGTATGCATCGGTGAATGCTTGTGTGCCTCAGCTATCTACATGTATATGTCAATTAAGTATTTCCAATCTCAAAAATGAGTCAATTACTTTCAAAACAAGTTCTACGTGGTTGTTCATACTAGTGCTAGTATTCATCCTTCTAATTCTAAACCTCTGTAAACATATTTTTAGACTTCAAATCAGAACAAATTTTATTTCTCATGTTCAGCTTGTGTGCTATGATTGAAACTGGGAAGAAGATAACCCACTAAAGTGACGCAGAATGAACTCAATAAAACGCTGCACCAAATAAAAGCACAAAGAGTTGTAGAACGATGTACCTCCGTGACGTTATGAGCTCCGCTGTCTGCCGGTCCGCAGAACCCTCGTTGCAGCTTCGTCCACCGACTGCGAATCTGAAAGGAAAAGGAAACACGGGCAATCCAAAGGAGAAATGAAAGAAATGAATGACAACAGGAAATAGAAGAAGGAAGAAAGGAAGATTGCGTACCTGCGAGGGAGAAATCGGATGGAATGAAGGGAGAACTGATTTTGCGGATGGAATTAAGGGGGAACTGATTTTAGGGTTCAGTGGTTTAAGCAGATGGGTTTAAGATTATGAAGGGAATAAAATTTTTGGATTGTTAAAAGAAAACTTACTGTAAAAATTTTTAGATGGAAAAATGTAAAAGAATTAGTAAATGAAGAAAAAATATATATTATTATTTGAGGAGGTTATAAACCTCTCTTAAAAGGAATTAAAACTCCCACAAACATTGTCAGTTAAATAATTTAAATTAAACATCTTAAGTTGTGTTAATTTGAGGGGGTTTTTTATACCCTCTCCAAAATAACCCCTCTAAATAAGATTTTTTTTTGTAGTGAGATTATTCATTATGTTTCTCAACAGATTCGTCAAAGTGTGTTTTGGATGGATAAAGCAGAGGATATTTGAAATCTCGAAGTTGAAATCTAATATTGTTGCTCTTAGGCAAGGTTATCTCACCATTACAGATTAAGTAACTCATAGTTGCAAATCATATGGAATGAATTATATATTTTTCGACCAAACTCAATTTGTACTTGCAAAGTGAAATTTTCTTGTGGTGTTCTGGATGATATTACTTAAAGAAAAAGAGAGGACCAGGCTATGCAATTTCTAAATGGCCTTAATGAGCAATATTCCAATGTGATGTCTGACGTTTTGTTATGTTGTTGGGGTTTATCAATTTCATCCTATCCACTATCTTGTATTTAGGAATTCATCATTCTTTTCATTAATGTTAATGCCACTTTCTAAATTACTTAAAACCCGATGTCTCGGCGAAGAAAGCCTAATCATAATCACTAGTTTACAATGTCTTGTCTCTCTAGCAATTAATCATGCATTATAGTGAACAGAAGCTTAAAGGCAACCAACTATCATACTCCTATGTCTAGGTTGGTAATATAATTTTGGGAGAGATTCCTTAGATCTAGATTTCCCCGTATGTGTCCATATCGACAAAACCAATAATCATGACATCGAATGAGTTAAACAATGCATGCTTTGAGCAAAGAGGAAAAACCCTAACTATTAATGAAAGAAAGCATGTATACTAAAAATGATCTTGAAGAACAAATTCCATACAAGAGAGTTTCTAAGGATTTACATTGATTCCCCAACAACAAAATAAGTTTAGTTCTCCATCGTCATGGAAGAAATACATGAACAATGGAATGAAAGAATGGAAGAGATAGAAAAACCCGAAGAAGAGAAGAGGAGAGCCGTCACCATCTCCAATTCTACCTCCAAGGGGTGAAAAATGTGTTTCTGCTTCGTTCCAGCCAAAAAGATACAAACCCTAGAACGTCCTAAAGCTTATATACTATTCTAAAAAATATAGAAAAGTAGGCCCAAGCCCAGAAAAGTGCCACTCAGCGGTTTTTACCGCTCAGCGGCAAGTGCGGCACCTTAGTTTTTCCCCTCAGCTGCTGTTTTTGCCCCTCAGCGGTGATTTCGGCACCTAAAAACTGGCGCTCAACGGAAATTACCACTCAGCGCCACTCGGTCGCAACTTTTTCTGCATTCTGGTTGACTAGTTGACTTTTCTGGTTGACTGGTTGACTTTTCTGCATTCCAATCATTCGGTACTTCAACTCTTCTTTCAAACCATTCAATTAGCCTACAAAATCAAGGGAATCTAGCGCAAAACCATTAAATTCACCTTCAACTCTCTTATTTCCAACAATTCAACAAAATCATGAGTTTAAGCTAATTTCTAAGTCATAAAGGTTGTAGTTGACGTCAATTTTAAGTATAAAAATAACAGTTTTTCAACTGTTATCAGCTGCCGTGGAGGTAAGTTATTGTTAACATATTGGCAAGTGTACCAAATCGCACAAGTAATATAAAATGGTAAGACCAAGTATCGTATCCCAGAGGACTCTCGACACTAAACAGTTGTGTGATAAATTAATTAATTAAGACTTAAAATAAACGAGATCATTGGTTAACGTCACTCACTAAAGTACTTAGAACCCAATCCCTTGGTGCAATAAGCCTGCCTTAATTCCTAGTTCGTGCAATTCCTAGCGTTCCTTGAAAATTAAGTCTGAAGATCAAGAGCTTAAGACGACCAAGTACTCATACCCTCATCTTTGAGAAATATTACCCTTGGGAGAATTCAACAAGAACCTGAATTGTAAGGAACCTCCCGACACTCATGCAATTCATAAATCATGCAACTAAATGAGTTAAATAGAGCAAGCATTAAAACAGATGAATTCCGTAACAATTAATGAATAAAGCATATATGATTAAGAATCAATTCAAATACATGAGAGTTCACAAGGTTACATCATTCCCCAACAACAAATAGAGTTTAGTTCCCCATAGACATGGAGAAACTAGATGTACAATGGAAAAGCATGAGATAGTAAAACCCTAAGAGTAGAAGAGGAAGCTTCCGCCTCCAGATCCGCATTCAGAGAGTAAAAGAGTGTGTTGTTGTGTTGCTCCAGCCAGAGAAAACCTAGAGCACCGAGATCCTTTAAATAGAGTCGAAAAAGAGTAGAAACAGGGCCCGATCCAAAAGAGTCGAAACAGAGCAAAAAATGGGCCTAATCCACGACGCACGATGCCTGAGCGCCTCTTTTTGGGCGCCCGGGCGGTGGGCGACGATTTCTGGCCGCCCAAGCCTTCAGTGGGTGCCCAAGCTTTGCGGTTGACTTTTCTGCACTCTGGTTGAATGTTCTGCACTCTGGTTGACTTTTCTGAATTCCAACTATTTCGTACTTTAACTCTTCCTTCAAATCATTCCAATAGCCTACAAAATCAAGGGAATTTGGTGATAAAATCATCAAGTATAACCTCAACTCTCTTATTCACAAAACTAAAGCAAAAACATGAGTCAAAGCAGGTTTCTAAGTCAAAAAGGGTGCATTTAGTATCAAAATTACATCACAGATAACGGTTTAAATTAAACCATTATCAGTTATCATTCTTATTGATGAAGTATAAAATATAAGAAGAATTTGTTCTGACTTTGTTCAATGTATGCTCTGAACTATCATGAGCTGATGGTTTCTTTGTTCCGCTCCTTGAACTACATTTTGTTCAAGAGTGTAATTTTTATCTTCCATACAAGAAAGAAAAAATATCAGATGTGTTTGTATGATGGTTGTTGTATTGCACTTCATTCACAGTCCTGAGGAGTGTTTCTCCTGGACATAATGTAAATATTTAGTAATATCAAAAGGGTTTGCAAATATTGACCATGTCAGGTTGTATTGGTTTCTATATGACACTTTCCATATCTTAGTGCTTTGTTTCTTTGTGGTTTCTCATATATTGTGTTTAAAACATTTGTTATGGCACCTTAAGTTCTGAATTGCTTAATTTGACGTGTAAAAATGCTAAAATTCCATGTTTATGTGAGAAATGTGTTTTTAGTGGGGATAGGGTTTTTCTTGGAGCAATTGAATATACATACTGTTGCGATCATAAGGATTAACAAAAAAATGTTCATTGATTTTATCATGACTTCTGGATATTGTCATTCTTATTTTGGTTCTCAGACTTTGTGCCTTGATTTTGTCAGTCATATCACCATGTGGGGGGGCCGACACATGACATGTAAAAGTATGCTAATAATATTAAATATCTATCGTGTGATTTTGGTAATGACTGTTTGTGAACATAGTTGTTAAAACATTTCGATGTTAGAACATTATGATTCTGCTACATTACATTTGCTCATGTTTTTCAAACATATACATTGTTGGTGTAGATGAACATAATGTTTTATGTTTTATGTTTCATGTTTCATTTACAAATACAGATTCTTAAATTTGAAAAATACAAATGATGTTATTATATTGTTGTTTACTTCATCAATGATTGGACGATTTTGGGATGCATATTTTGGAGGTCTGTCTATGGTTTGAAAATGTTATGTAGGTTTGTCTGTGCTGTGAACATGTTATGCAGGTATGTGTAGTTGGATAACAAATACAAATATAACTCAATTCTGCCTGGTTCTTACCGAAGGCTTCTGCCCTTCGGTAATTACCGAAGGCTTTTGCCCTTCGGTTAACGAAGGGCAAAGGCCATCGATCATGGTTAACGACAAAATGACTTACCGACGGCAAACTGGCCATCGCTAATCCATCGGTAATAGGCATTACCGACAGCTTTTTGATGTTTCTGACGGACTCCGGCGTCCGTAATGCCCCCCTTTTTGGTAGTCGTTCTTCAAACATTAATTCCATTAGCATAGTTTCTCACTTTCATTCTTGAGCATTGCATAACATTCATAAGATTCAAATATTAAAAAGCAATTCCGTATTCATTAGGAGACGACTCAGGGTTACTTTAACCCTATCTACTTTCTTGACTACTAACTTGGCAATACTAAAATTGCCTTGAAAAGTAGTATTAATTTGATAACTTCAACGACAAAGTATCAAATTTGGCGTCCTTGCCGGGAATACGGTTAATATTTTGAATATTTTGATTCTTATTTTTATTTTGGTTAAACCTCTTTAGTTGTTCCTATTTACGTGGGTATTTCCCAGTTCGATCCCCGTTTTTTTAGAATCCCCAATTGAGTTCTAAAAAGTGCTAATTTGAAATAATTGGACCCTTGTCGTTAAATTGGCTTAACGAGGTTAAGTTTTTTATTAGATGGAAAGTTGACGTGGCCAGTTTTTTAAAACCATTGACACATCACTCTGCCATGTCAGCGTCATCTTCCCCAACATCACAAACCCCATTTTAATTTATTTCTTTCCAAAAGAAAAATTTTCTGCAGAACCCTAATTATACTTGTTTTTCCCCAATTATCGTTTGTTCTTTTTTCTCGAACAAAACCCAGCTTTGGGTTCTTCTTCGGACTGTCTCCTCCTCTTCCTTCGCTCTGGTTAAAGCCGCGTCACAAGAGGGACGCTTCCTTCCTTTTCTCTGTTCTGTTTCTTCTTGGAGTATGCGTTTTGTGGCTAGGGAGGAAGTTTTTCATGCTCTTCATTTCTGTGGTTCGCTTTACAAATAACCATTATTCTTCTCTTCTTTTTCTTGGTACTATTACAGCTTCGCAGGAAGGGGAAAATGCCTTTCTTCTACCTTTGCTCTGGTCTGGGTTGGGTTTTATTAGGGAGGAGAGACGAGTCCCGGCGACCTAAGCTCGACCTCCGTCTTCGCGGCACAATGATATCACGACAACAAGGCCTCCACGACGCGAGTGTTCGTGCCAGACGTTCCCATGGAGTGAGTTTCTGGGTTGATGACGTCTACACGGTGGCGCGATCCGACGTGACTGGTGCTGGATTCCCGGGGTTCAGCTGCTCGCGTTTTGGGTTTTCTCTATGTTTTCATTCACGTTTCAGGGTTCTGTGCTTGCAATTTATTTTTTCAAATTAGGGGCTAGGGTTTTCGAACTGGGTTTTGAGTCTTTTTATGGATTCTAGTTCATTGATGCAGATTGGTTTATTATGCAAAAAAGAAGACCCTGGTGGTTGTCGCTTGTTAGGGATTTCTGTGATTGCGTTCGATTTTTGTAATTTGGGGTTTGATTTTCATTTTTCGTTTATGTTGTTGCAATTTGGGGTTTGTGCTGTTGACGTGGCAGAGTGATGTGTCAATGGTTTTAAAAAACTGGCCACGTCAACGTTCTAGCTCATAAAAAACTTAACCCCGTTAAGCCAATTTAACGGCAGGGGTCCAATTGATTCAAATTAGCACTTTTTAGGACTCAATTGGGGATTCTAAAAAAATGGGGATCGAACTGGGAAATACCCACGTAAATAGGGACAACTAAAGGGGTTTAACCTTTTATTTTTTATCTTTATTTGTTTTTTTTATTTAATGCATATACATTTAATTTAGTTTGAGTTATTTTCTATCCTTTAGTTATTATTATTGTTAGCAAAATCTTTGTTCTTGTTTTAATTAATAATTTCTTTTGAGAAATACTTGAGGCTAGTTTGAATATACTTTGGCTAGGAAAGACTTGGTACTTAAGTTGTCCATTGTGACACACTTCTATTTCCAGGGAGTGGACCCAAACAAAGTTTCTCTTATCTCTTATTTGAAATCTTTCTCTAAAACAAGAACAAAAGAAAGAAAAAAAAAGTCGAAGAATAGAGAAATAACTTCAAGAAAATTGCATAGTGCTTGACCCGAGCTAATCCGGGGGAATTTTATCAAATTAACCTGGAAGTTGATAGGAATTCGCGTAAGCTACGGGGAAGTTTGAAATTTGGGTGTTCTACTGAGGGAACACTTCCTACATCTGAAGTCATACCACCTTCATTATCTTCAGTAAAGAATATACCATCTAATCCTTTACCTGATCCTAACCCAAACAGAATGGCAAAAAGAACTATCAGACAGCTAGCCACCTCCCACAATATAGTTGTTCGAAGTAACATTGAATACCCTAATGATGAGTGGGAGTTGAGGCCTGACCTGTTAAATGCCTTACCAAAGTTCAATGAGTTATCAAGGGAGAATCCACACAAGCACTTGAGATAATTCCACATGTTGTGTGCAAATTTTAGATCTCCCAAGATCACAATAAAGATCCTTAAAATGAGAGTTTTTCCTTTTACTCTTCAAGGAGGAGCTCAAGATTGATGGTATTATCTCTCTGCATGGATTACAAATTGGAAAACCATAGAAAGACTCTTTCTTGAAAAGTATTTTCCTGCATCCATATTATTAGCTATCCGTAGAAAAATTCAAGATATAAGACAGAGAGATAAAGAGAACCTTAGTGAATATTGGGAAAGATTGAAGAAATTATGTGCTTCATGCCCTCAATTCTAAATGGAAGATTTTATTCTAAGCTTTTATGAAGGGTTAAGTCCAACTGATAGGTCATGGGCAGATGCTGCAACCGAAGGATCTTTCTTAGACAGGTCACCAGAAGATGCTATAAATATAACATAATGGAAGGAAGTAGCCAATCAACAATATGGAACAAGAGAAAATTTATTGACCTTGTTGAAGGGAGTACATGAAATAGAAAGAAGTGCAATAGATGAAAAAATGATAAATGAAAGAATAAACGTGCTAGAGAAAAAGCTCGACGAAATTGTGAGTTTGTTTAAAACCTCAACTCCACAAATTGCTAAGAAATGTGGAATTTACATTTCAACTGATCACTACACTAATGAATGTCCTAGCTTGGTGGAAACTACTGTGGAAAAATCATCTCAAGCTTTTACTGTAAACATGTTTGGATGAAATAGATCATACCAGAATAATCATGACTCATCCTTCAATAGGTATCAGTAGAACATACAACTTTATGTTCCACCTCAACAAAGGCAGCAATCTCAATCTGAAATGTCACTGCAAGATTCGATGAAGACAATACTTGAGAAAAATTTAGAAATCAAGAAATCAATTGTAGAGTTGACTCTGAGGGTGGAAATGTTAATGGCTAAGGAGTCAAATAAACTGCCAAACAGTGATCAACCCCCGAAATATAAGTGTTATTACTTCAAGAATAGGTAAACAAGTATATGGCTCTGAGGGAGCCCAAGAAGATGAAGATAAGGAGAAAGAAGATACACATATTGATGACAATGGAGGACCAAGTGAACCATCACCTGAGACTACCACACTGATAAATCCAAGTCAATATCCTTTAACTCTTCTTCTAAAAATTCTTCTTCCTTTTATTCTCCACCTCCTTCATATCCAAATCGGTTGAAGCCGAGAAACAAAAAAATGGAGGAATTAGACCAAGAGATCTTAAATACTTTCAAAAAGGTGGAGATCAACATTCCCTAGCTAGATGCTATTAAGCAAATCCCTAAATACGCCAAGCTTTTAAAAGAACTTTGCACAAGTAGAAGGCGTTTTAGGGATAACGAGGTTGTGAATTTGGGAAGAAATGTGTCAAGCTTGATTAAGAAGCATATTGAAATACCGCAAAAGTTCAAGAATCCAAGTATGCTTTTTGTTCCTTGTGTTTTTGGAAATTCAAAGTTTGACAATGCCATGCTAGATTTAGGGGCTTCCATAAATGTAATGCCTTTATAAGTGTTTACTTCTCTATCTCCAAGACCTCTTAAGACTACTGGTGTGGTCATTCAATTGGCCAACTGTTAGGAATCCGACAAGTGTACCGAATCGTATCAAGTAATATAAAATGGTAAGGATGCTAAACCAGTGAGACAACCTCAAAGAAGACTAAATCCTCAACTGATGGAGGTTGTAAAGAAAGAGGACACCAAGTTGCTACAAACAAGTATTATATACCCTAATTCTGACAACATGGGTGAGCCTTATACACGTGGTTCCCTAGAAATATGGAATCACAATGGTCAAGAACGAGAAGGACAAGTTGACTCCTATTCAGGACAAAAGTGAGACACATAATTTAGCAGTTGACCATCTTAGTAGGATTGAAAAGGGAAAAGATAACATTCCGATGCAGGATGACTTTTCCGATGAAGTCTTACTAGCATTCCTTACACCATGTAGGAGATAAGTACCCTCATACTTTTTCTTTGCATTCTATATATAAGGCATACATTGAGGACAATGCATAGTTTACGTGTGGGGTGTGGGGAAACAATTAACTTTGTTCCCTATTTTGTTTGTTTTTTAATTTAAATATTTGCAATGGATTTGAGAGTTTGAATCAGTAACTAGGATGATCATGAATTCAAGAGAAAAAAAATTATTCATGTTGATATGAGTGGATTGCTTCTATGATTTGTTGATTGAGATGACTTGAGAATTTCTTGATTAAATCTTTTGTGAAAGAAATTTGAACCATGTGAGTTTTGGGCCGAATGATAAGGATGAACCACCATGTGTCATACCTATTTTACTTGAGTGATTTGCCAATGTTTTATTGATACTCTAATATTTAGCTTGATTCTGTGTTGTGCAACTGAGGTGAATATGCATGATTTGATATGATTGAGGTCATTCTTGTTTTAGCTACTTGGCCAAATAAACTTGTCCTAACATTAACCCATTGGAAACCCCTTTAAGCCTTAAGACTATTTTTCTTTGTTTCAGTCATTGTCAAATGAGAAAATAAGAAAAATCATATCTTCCTTACCTTAGGAAAGAAGAAGGAGTAATGGATTCTGTTAGAAGTAAGTGATGAAAAAGTGTGTGGGTGAGTGCCTCACTCACAAAATAATAAAAAGGGCAGAAAGAAAGATGAAAAGTTGGATTTTTGAAAAAAGGAAAAAAAAAGGAAAAAGAAAGGAGAAAAAGAGAAAGAAAAATAAATATTCCTTAAAAGAGCAAGAAATAAAGTTGTTTTTTAAATCAAGTGTCATTACTCTTTCTATATCAATTTCAAAAACTCAGAAATTCCAAAAAAAAATTTCCTACTTTTGCCTTGGCCTCAATATAACCTTTAAAAAGGCCTCATGATCAATAATTGCATGTTTTCTAAAGTATGTGAATGATAGAGTCTTGCTAAATATCAAGGGTGTCTACTTACATGGGTATTGTGAGTGTAAACACAAGCCAAAAACACTTGAGAAAGTTGGGGATAAATAGATACATTTTGACTTGAGTGATATCTTTCATATTTGATTTTCTTGTGAATCCGAAAGGTCAACTCATGTGTGAAGAATAGAGTGATTTCATTTGCATGTCCATGACAAATTGATTTATAGATGATTGAACTATATCTAGTGCTATTCATTCTTGGGATCTAGATGAAAAAATTGAATAAAATGACCCAGAACAAAGTCTTGGAATTAATCAATTTTGCCTAGGAGTGTAAAAGGATAAGTGTGGGGGTGTGATGAGTGCATATTTATGCCCACATTTTAGATTTAAATTCAAAATTTTAGTGGAATAATTGTGCTTAAATGATTGATTTGAATAAGATTTTGCATGATTGGCTTTATCAAGTTTGGGAATTAAAGAGCCTTAAAATGTGATTTTAGTTGCATAAATTATTTTGGAGAGTCTAATGTTTGTTGATGCAGCTGAAATTAAAGTTTGAATTGCATTTTAAAAAGAAAGAAAAGGCTAAAGTGCAATTAGAGGAAATTTCTGAACTTCTGTGCAATTTTGAGTAAAATAAAAAGGGTTGAATTGTAATTTTGGACATGTTCAAATCTGTTAGATATTTTAAAAGATAATTTGGAGAAAATATATCTTAAGATATTTTGGGCAAGTTCAAATCTCTTATATTTAACTATATCAATAAATATCAAAAGGTAATATTTGTCAAATCTTTTTAAATCTAGAAAAGATATTATCAAATATTCTCAAAAACCGATTAAATCTGTTGAATATTTGGAAGATATTAGATATAAGATAAACTATCTTATCAACAGAAGATTCAGAGTCCAAGCCCAATGAAGCCTATATAAAGAGACCCAGGGGAGGCAAAAGGAGAGAACTCATTCATTCTAAGACTCCTCTACTTGAAAGCATTCATCCACCACTCCTCTCATTTTATTTCATCATGTATTCTACTCCATTCATGGAGGGCTAAGCTTTTAGGGCTATTCCACTATAATTTCATTATGGATTCTGAGGTTAAGTTGAATTAATGCAATTGTTTCTTTTGATTATTGATTTGAGTTATTCTTCTTCTATTTCTTTCATCTCCAAATCATATTAAAAGCAATGATTTTTGCATCATAAGGTGTTTGAATCTACATGCATATTAATCATATGAGTTCAAGGGTTTTTAGGTTTGATTGAGAATCTACTTTGATTGAATTTAGGAACTTTCATATGATTAAACGGGTTTTTGCTATCAATTGAGAATGTACTTTGATTGGTGGTAATAATTTAACCTATAATTAATTGATAATTTACTTTGATTAATTAGCTTTTAATTTGGTTAAGAGATTTAAGAATAAACATGATTAAACACAATAGAATTTGATTGAGAATGTACTTTGGTTGAATTCATTGTGAATAATCTAGAAAGGTCTAGCATTTGATTGAGAATCTACTTTGGTTAACTGTTTGATCGCCCTCAAATTAATTTAGAATGTACTTTAATTAATTTGAAACTTGAACAATAATCAATTGAACAATGATCTGTGGATAATCGATGATGAATCTATCTTGAAAAAGCAGTGGAATTGGCCTATTTCATAATAATTGTTTCTAAGTTTCCTTTTTGTTCTTCAAACATTAATTCTATTAGCATAGTTTCTCACTTTCATTCTTGAGCATTGCATAACATTCATAAGACTCAAATATTGAAAAGTAATTCCGTATTCATTGGGAAACGACTCAGGGTTACTTTAACCTTATCTAGATTCTTGACTACTAACTTGAAAATACTAAAGTTGTCTTGAAAAGTAGTATTAATTCGATAGCTTCAACGATAGCGTATCACACAACTTCTATGAATAGTAAGCGTCGAGGTAAAATATTTTCTATTAACAACTTTAATAAAAATAAAAATTGTTGATTCTTTATTCTAGAACTATTGATTATGTATTCTTTGAAAAAATTTCTATCTTACCATCCTACTATGTCCATCATTATTAAATTACCTAATGGAAAATATGTTAATGCTACCTATAAAAGGAGTTGTCAAAATTGGTGGAAATTTTTCTTTGGAAGATGTTTTGTATATATGTAGTTTTAATTACAATTTGATTTTTATATCTCAATTAGCTTCCAACCATAGTCTTGAACTTATTTTCTTTAAAATTCTTGCATAATGTAAGATAAAAAGACCAAAGAGAGATATGAGTAGTTGAAGTTGAAGTTGGATTATATGCTATGTGTTTAGGAAATAATTTTTCCTATTTGTTTTAATACCACTAGTCTAAATAACATCATTGATATATGGCACCTATGAATGGGGCATTTTTCTATTGAAAGCTTTCAGATACTGAAAAGATAATATCCTTTTATTAGTAGTAGATTTATTTTGTAACACTTATAATTTGGAAAAGCAAAAAAAAACTTCCTCTTACTAATAGTATTTGTCAAACTATGCGTAAATTTGATCTTATACATGTGGTTATATGGTTCCATGCTCTAACATTTCTATGAATAGTGATAAAAACTTCTTGACTATTGTTGTTGGCAATACTCACTTTACTTGGTTATTTCTTTTTTAAAAACAAATCAAAAGCTAGAAAACGTTGATTGATTTTATTGAATATGCTATGACATAGTTTCAGAAAACCACTAAGTGTATTCGGTTCCATAATGACTTAGAATTTAAAATGGATACTTTTTATGATTCTCATGGGATTATTCACCAAACCACATGTATTGAAACATCTAAGAAAACCTCAATTTGTACTCCCGTCTTGAGGGCCTTTTAACTTGAGTATTTTTTTAATAACAATTTGTTGATGTATAGAATATTATATTCTTCTTATTTCTTGTTTTCAAATGAGTAATGAGAAATACATTCATCTTTCTTCTTTTTTTTTTCACATTCATTTTTGTTCACAATATTGTGTTTGTTCACAATATTGTGTTTTATTCATAATAAAATACACCATAAATAATATTGGAAGAAGTGTGTAATATTAGACTGCAATTCTCCTCATTCTCTTATAAATTGGAAAAGAAAATAAGATATATAATACCAATGTATTTTACATTATCATTTAATTACAAACTTTCTAAAGCTTAATTAGTTTTTTGTTATCGCTCAATAGTTTTTCTTTTATGAATTTGACAACCATTTTTTTTTGTATTTTATTATCATATTTTAAATTTTAATATATTTTATCACTCAAACTTTTTTCCTATAGATTTTATCACCATGTCAGTACAAAATATGTTATTTTGCAAAACGAAACATTTTAATGAAACTAATAATTTCCTATTGTTTCACAATTTAAACATTTTGATTCTTAATGTATATCCATCAAACTCTAATAAAAAAAATGTAAATATGGGTATTATAAGCGCTCGGAGTGAAACTAAAGAGTAAATACAAATCTTAAAAAGCAAAACTAAGATTACTATTTACACTAAAATAATTTCAGAAGTTGATTTTTTAATTTTAAAAGTGTAAACCCAAAAGAAAAATTTTAGTATGATACTTAAATCATTCTCATTCCAATTCCTAACTTTGAATCTTATATTTTTTATTCCTATTTTTTTTTTCATTTTATTGGAGATTTGAAAAAAAAGATAAAAAAGAAAATTATAATGACCATTTACTTCACATTCATTTGTCTGGGTGCATAGATAAGAAAGAGAAGGAAAGAAAGGCCAAACACAAAGCACATGAGCAATGCAAGTACAAGATATGAAAATATGAACACAAAAGGCTAAGCATGGTACTGTATATAGCAGAATCTATCATAGATACCAAAACTCAGAAACTGAACACTTAGAGACACTTCACAACATTTCAAGGCTATTTCCAAAAACCCTATTACAGAATACATTGCATGTGTACTGTCCTTTTGTTTTTATGTGTCCAAATACGTAACTGTTTTTGTTATCACTATTTTTTTACTATTGGCACTACTAACTTCGAACTTGAGAGTTTGCTAATTTCAAGCAAAATTTTGTACATGCTTGGTAGTTTGATATCATAAAAATGTCATTATTTATTTGAATTATAATCATTTACAAATTAAAAGAAAAATATAAAGTTGAATTAATGATAAAAGTTAAAAGAGAGTGAGAGAGATTGTGAGTTTCGTTAATATTTGAAAAATATAATGTTAGTATGAAGGATTTGAATGGACTAAATTGGTTTAATCACTTCTGAAATAAAATGTGAAGTTTTTTTAGTCACAAATAAAAAAATAGTTAGGCCTTGTTCACTTGAATGAATTTGGAGGAGAGTGATTGAGGTTTGAGAAGATTTGAAAGTAAATTTTGTTGTTCTTTATTTGAGTGGATTTGGAGGTAAGTGAGAGTGAATTTGGAACTAAAGTTTGTTAGAATTAGTGTAGGATTTGATTGACGTGACAAATTAAAAAAATTTACTTCCAAATCCACTCTCATTTACCACCAAATTCACTCAAATAAATAACAAAAAAAATTTATCTTCAAATCCTCTTAAATTCCCTCCATTACTCTCTTCCAAATCCATTCAAGTGAACTAAGTTCTTAACCGAAAGAGTATGTGGTACAATATAAAAGGAACCTCAAAGTCTAAAACCCTCACAGCGCAAAGCGCAAAGCCCAAAGCATAAAGTTGCGGCGAAGATTGAATGGACATTTTGGGCCATGCACAATGGATCTATGTAATCCCTCTCAGCAAAGAATAAAAAGGGAGGCTTTTACTTCCTTCACCCCAATACATTATCTGCACACCCCACGAAATTTTAAAATGAATCTTTTAACCTCTGTAAAAGTGATTTTCTGATTACATATTTCAAATTCTAGAAAAAGGTTTTCGAAAAAAGATTTCCATTTTGAGGTTTTCAAAACAGAATTTCTCAAATATATGAAGTACATTATGGAACAAATTTTTCGGACTAAACTTTCCAATATATAATGCGTTTTGGTGTGAGTCTTTTGGAACAGCCTTATATGTGTTTCGAAAATAACTTTTCAAAACACATCAAATACATTTTGAAAAAAAAAATTAATGTTTATATCATGTGGTGAGTTTCAATGTTGTCTAACATATTTTGAAATTGAAAAGTAGACTAGACATACAAACAGCACCTCAAAAAATGCATCAGAAATTTCATACATGTAGACCTTGTGAATCTATTCGGCGCCTTATTTGAAAATAAAAGGTTTAATAGGTTCGGAGGTCCCTATATTTGTGGGTTCGTTTCAATTGGGTCCTCCAATTTTGAAAGTGATCAATTTGGTCCCTAATTTAACAAAATTGAGTCAATAATACCCTTTCCGTTAAATGCAATGGACGACATTAACTTTTTAAACATGTGGTATGTTGAAGCATCCTTCAAATAAAACTGTGCAACCTGCAAATAAAAGGATGCCTCAACATGCCACATGTTTAAAAAGTTAACGCCGTCCATTACATTTAACGGAAAGGGTATTATTGACTCAATTTTGTTAAATTAGGGACCAAATTGATCACTTTCAAAATTGGAGGACCCAATTGAAACGAACCCACAAATATAAGGACCTCCGAACCTATTAAACCAAAATAAAACTAAAAATGCAATAAATACCATAATATGCTTAAAATAATAAATAATTAAAACAAAAGGTCTGAGTGTGTTTTAGTGACATGGGAAGTTCAAAACTTGCTGTATGAAATCAAGAAAAATACTTGAATTGAAATAAATTAGAATTCTTCACTTTCTATTTTTTTTTCCTCTTTCTCTTTCTCTTTATTTTGCATCATGACTCCATGTCGATGAGTTTCTCAAATTTTCTGGTTAAGCTTGGATGAAGACTACTAAAAGTTTTCATATTTCATGAAGATTTTTTATTTAGATATTTTACAAAAAATTACAAGAAACGTTTTTCATGAAGTCCTTTTAAGGAATTTTGATTGGTAAGTAATTCTTCCGTAAGGCAATTACATATTGTCAAATTTTAAAATTTGAAAGAAATTTCTTGCAAAATTTCTTCTGAAAAAAATCCACATAAAATTTTTATGAAAAAAAAATTATAATAATTTTTTTTCATATTTTAAATTCAGAAGTAATTTTTTGTAAAAAAAAAATCAATTAATATTTCTTGTAACATTTTATTTTAATAGCACATAACTATTAAAGAAAACATTACACATTCAATATGAAAGAAGTGATAACTCAAAGAAATATATACATAATATTAGAACAACAAAATAACTCTCAATACAGAATACATATATCAATACATACATTATTGAAATCACTATAAGAAACTTCTCCTTGAAATTCTTTCCACAACATTCACCATACATATTCACAATCATGTTCTTAATTTATAATACATATTAAATGAACAACATATCCATAGCAATCCATTTTAAACAAATCAAAACATTACAAAATCACAACATATTCACCAAGGCTAAAAAACGGAGCTTAGCAATAGTCTTGACACTCAACGCCAAACTTTTCTCAAAAGGTTATGCTCAAAGTTCTACCGCTCAACGCCAAGCTTCTCACAAAACATTGTGCTCAATGACCACCTTCTTCCGTTGATCGACCTAAAATTAAATTGTTTCCAACTTGTAGTGAAAATTAGTGCTTAACGACACCCTGCCATTGCTCAACGCCAAAGCATTTGGATAATTGCAAGCTCAATGGTACAAGTTTGGCGTTCAACGATTTGGGGCTAAAATTATCCTAGACCTTCATGTTGATAGGGGAAGCACTATGATAGCTGGACCCAATCCCTGTGATAGTGATTTTTAATGATGACAACACATTGATAATAAAAACACATGAATATGTACTGTGGTATATGTTATATGTTGTATGTGTTTATGATTATTGTGAAATATGCACATATTGTGATTGTCACATGTGTTGAACATATAATATGTTAATTGTTGCATACTGAGTTAGTAAAGTGATCATATATGTGTATGCATACTGTATGTTTTTGGTGATAAGGAAATCATATGCACAAAAGCATATTTGAATGACTAAATCGATTACAGAGGTGTGATAATCAATTCAGGTCGTCAGACAACTTGTGTTTTTAAACTGAGGCAAAACAACTTGTTTTGAATCGATTACATTAATTAGTGAATCGATTAAAATACGTGTGTTTGGACATATCCTTTTCAAATGTGCTGTGTTGTGAATTAGAAAGAAAAAGTTTTCAAAAAATTTGCTAAGTGTTGAAGCTTAATTGATTACATGGATTATGTATTCAATTAAGTCTGTTATTGATTTGAAAACTGTTTCATGTTAGTTATAACTGTTTCAACAATCATATTTTTAAATGTGTTGACTAAGCATTAAATGGAAATCGATTGCATTAATTGCGTATTCAGTTAAGAAGCTTAATTGGTTATAAATCTGTTACAAGTATTTAATGTAACCGATTAGATTAAAAGAGTAATCGAATAACTTGCGTCTAAATTGACTAAAACTATATATAGACGCATTGATTGAATTTCTTTAAGACAATTTGAGATTAACATTTTCATATCTGATTTAGATTGTTCTGAAAGTTTTACAGAGGTGATTAAACGCTCTAAGAAAAAGAAATTGAAGTGGTGGACTATTCTTGAAGATTTCTTGAGAGATAAGCTTGACTGATTTGATGATTTTGATCTTTCTGCACAATTGAGGTGCTTCTTGTGTGATCAGGAGAAGTTTCGCAATCTGTGTGTTGTTGTGCCCTGTGCGTGTTGCCAGGAAGAAGAACGAGGAATTCTTGTACTTTGAGAGGGTTCTCAAAGGGGTGACTGTAGGAGATGATTGTTCTTGCTGCATGGTTCTTGTATTTGGCTATATTAGATTAGTGAGTTAGAGAGGTGATTTACATTTTGACAGTGTGGTCACTTTAAAGTCCTTATTGTAAAAACTCATATCAGTATAGTGCAAATTGGCTTTCAATCTCAAGTTGATTGAAAGGACACTAGATCTAGGCATTGAGGCCAAACCAATATAAAACTCAGAGTTTGATTTTTCTTCTTTCTATCTCTCTACATTAATCGATTACATGTTGTCATCATTCAAATACACATACTGCTATATTGCATACACATTGCTTGTTGTTCAAGAAAGGTTTAAAGATTCATCGTATTTGCGAAAAAGATTTGAAAAACGAGTATTTTTTAAAACATCAATTCACCCCTCTCTTGGTGTTGAGAAACAAAGCTCATTATTTCTAACACTTCACAAGGAATTGGCGATTAGCGCCAACTAGCCACTGGTCAACCCATAAATCAATAGACTAAAAATTGTGATTTGGGGAATAAGGGACCTATTCAAATTGGTATCCCCTACTTAGTACTTGGTCCAAAAATAGTTTTCAATGTTAGAGTGCATACCAACTTGCTAAAATGGTCAGATCCGAAGTTCCTCAACTCAACACCAATTCAAACAATGAAATCAAAACACATACATCTAGTCAATCAGATTATTCAACAGTGTGAAAAACCAATATCAGTGAATCAACCAATTTCAGACAACCAAACATAAAAAATTAACATCCTCAAGCATTTATAACTTTAAAGCAAGCTAATTATCTAACTTTACTATAAGATGACCAAACAACTCCCAAACTCCCAAAACACTTTTAGAAGCTCAAAAGCTCTATATGTTCCTATGAACAACATAAACACGATTAGGGCATACTACTAGGACCACTGATCAACAAAGACTCTTAAAGAACCACATGGGATCCTTGATGGTTAACATGCAAAGAAAGACTCAACAGACCAAATAAAGGGACAAAAATTCCGCTTACTGTATGAGTTGACCAAGGGATCAACATTTTTAGCTAGCTTGGTGGACAAGAGAGAACATATGGTCTTGACCACTGTCACCCTTCTATTGGAGAGTTTTTCCTCGTAGTTAGTGGCCACATGCTACTCTAAGATTGAAGAGTATTTTTCATAGGTAGTTGTTGCCAATGAGAAGCATTGATGCTTTGAAGAGATTTTGATAATGATGCACTTGAAGACTTGAAGGAACTTTCACATACATTGCTAAAGCACCTTTTATAGAAAAAATTGTATTAGGCTTTATCTTTCAATTGTAAGCACTTAGAAGTCATGTAACTTATTCTTTTTTATTGATTTCTCGCGACAATAATCGATTATCATGGGGAATAATCGATTATTATAAGTAAAATTAGAAAAGGCTTCGTCTCGGTAATAATCCATTATCACTAAGGATAATCAATTATCTCCGCAAGTTATAAATGTCTTAGGTTCGACAATAATCGATTATCACTAAGGATAATTGATTATCACGTTTTCCAAAACCCATAACGGCCTAAAATAATCGATTGAAACTTGTGATAATCGATTATATCTGGTAGTTGGAAGCTGACTTTTCATTTTCTGACCCCTGGCCTATAAATAGAAGTCTCCTAAACCTTTCTAAGTAAAACCTAAACTATTGAGAGAACAAAATTGGTTCTGAGAAGCTCTTGTGTTTAAGTAATAACTTGATCAAGTCTTAAAGAAGGAGAAGCTTGCTTCTAGTGTGTTTAAAGGTGCAAGCGATTCTCTTCCAAGTTGTTTAAAGGTGTATTATTTACTATGTATTTCTTTATTCATCTTGTAAACATCAAAGTGATCTTGAGTGAAAAGTTAATCACTCTTTTATAGTGATTAACAACTAGATATAGAATCTTTTGATTTGAACCAGTATAAAAATCCTTTGTATAATTTTCTTTATCTCTGCATCTTCTAACTTTAAATTGTTCAAGAAATTTCTAAAAGAAACCAAAATTTTTTAATATAACCAATTCACCACTTCCTTCTTGGTTTTGTATCTGCGAACACGCTCTTAAACATTCCGATGCATGATACCAATTCCTACAGTAGTGGCCACATGTCACTCTCTCATTTAAGAGGACTTTTGCCACTTGTCTCCTTCCTATTGGAGAGGATTTCTCCTCGCTCTCCAAGTTAGCCAAGGTGGCTCTTTTAGGTTAAAGTTTCTACCCATTCTGAGACACCTTAGCTGATAACGGTTGAAAATACCGTTATCTGTGATTCAATTTTGATATTAAATCAACCCTTTCTAATTTAGAAGCTTGCTTGAACTCATGTTTTTAATTTAGTTTTGTGAATAAGTGAGTAGAGGGTAACTTGATGATTTTATCACTAAATTCCCTTGATTTTGTACGTTATTGGAATGATTTAAAAGAGGAGTTAAAGTATCAAGGAGTTGGAATGCAGAAAAAGAGAAAAAGACGTAGTGAAGAAAAATCAAGTTGAAGCTGAGCGCCAAAAAGGGGCCCTAAGCGCCAGCCAGTCACGACTGAGCGCAAGAAAAGGGGGGCTGAGCGCTAGTGTCATGTATCGCACATAGCTTGAGCGCCCTTTTAGGGGCGCTGAGCGCCAGTTTTCTCACAGTTTCACCTAGGCGCCCTAAGTTTGGGCGTTGAGCGGTGTCAACGTTGGCTCATGATCCATTTCAGCTGTATATAAGGACTTGGACGTCCTAGAGGGAGTATCTTTTGACAAAATTGACACAAATTCAGATTTTTCCAACTCTCTGGAGGCAAAAGTCGATACAGAAGATCTCCACTATAGTTTTTAGGGTTTATCTTTCATTCTCATTCCATTGTTCATCTAGTTTCTCCATGACAAAGGGGAACTAAATTCAATTTGTTGTTGGGGGATGATGTAACCTTGTGAACTCTCATGTATTTGAATTGATTCAAATTTATTTATGCTTCTTTCATAAATTGTTAGGGTTATTCTTCTTTGCTCTATGCTTGTTATGTTTAACTTATTCATGACATGATTATTGGTTTTCGTGATATGGACATATACGAGGAAACCTAGATCTGGAGAATTTCTCCCAAAAGCAATATTGCCCAGGGATGGGTGATGACAAATTTATGAACACCGAAAAACGGCGCCACAAACTTGTTTAACAATCGGCAAGTGTGACCGAATCGTATCAAGTAATAAAACAAGGTAAGACCAAGTATCGTTTTCCCAAAGGACTCACGGCCTAGTTTAGCTATATGATTGGTTGATTATTTAAGACTTAAGAACAAATTGATTGTAGGTTTAAATGCAAAAGACAGTAATTAAATATGTATGCATGAATTTGATCAATGGAGAAAAACAGAATACAAACACTTCAATGAATTAGATGGATGAGTATGTTGTTGGGGTTATCAATTTCATCTTGTCCACTCTCATATACTTTTAGGAATTCATTATTCTTTTCATCAATGTTAATGCCACTCTCTAATTCACCTTGCAAGAAGGCCTATCCTTAATTACGAGTTCATACAATTCCTTGCATTCCTAGTAATTAGTTCTGAAGTGCAGGAGCTTAAAGGCAACCAATATGCTATTGGGAGAAATTCCCCGGATCTAGATTTCCCCGTACGTTCCCATATCGACAAAATCAATAATCATGGCAATGAATGAGTTAAACAAAGCAAGCAATAAGCAAAGAGGAAAAACCCTAACTAAAGATGAAAGAAAGCATATATCTTAATATAAGATGTTAAAACAAATTCCATATATGAGAGTTTCACAAGACTACATTGATTCCCCAACAACAATACAAGGTTTAGTTCACCATATTCATGGTGAATCTAGATGAACAATAATGAAAGAATGAGAGATAAAACCCTAGAAAGGTGAAGAGGTAGCCTAAGCATCCAAGATCTTCCTTCAAGGGGTGGAAAAGAGAGTGTTTGCTTCGTCTCAGCCAAAGATACAAACCTTAGGATGTCCTAAAGCTTATATACTATTTTGAAAAATACAGAAAATTAGGCCCAAGCCCAAAATAGTGCCGCTCAGCGGTAAACTACCGCTCAGCGGTAAGTGCGTGAGTTGTTTTCCTCCCCTCAGCGGCCTTTTCACCCCTCAGCGGAGCCAACGTGGGTTTCTGAGTGCCGCTCAGCGGTAAACTGCCGCTCAGCGATACTTGCGGCTTCTTCTTTTGCACTTTTTGATGTCTTTTCTGATTCCATCTCTATCCTTCTTCACTTCTTTCACCAAATTCACCTTAAAACCTGCATAAAAACACTGAAATCAAGCATAAACCTGTCCAGCTCTCTTATTTCTAAAAATATAACCAAAAGCATGATTTCAAGCTAGTTTCTAAGTGTTAAAGGTTGCTTTTAGTATCGATTTTAAGCATGAAAATAACAGTTTTTCAACTGTTATCAATGGGGATAAGAGGTTTGGTCGTCTTAAGCTTATAATCGTAATGCAGAATTAATTATGAGGGATGCAAGAGATTGTGGTATAGTAATTAAGGATAGCCTTTATTCGTTGAGGGATCGGGTTTTAAGTAGTTTAGAAAGTGACATTAACAATTGAATGAAGAAGATTAATTCTTATATGCATGAGAGTAAACTAGGTGAAATCTAAACCCCAACAACATACTTATCTCATAATTACAATATCATTCATTCACCTTTGTGTTTTTCTTCAATTGGTCAAAAATGCATTCATATTTACTTTCTTGTTTTTGCATTTAAAACCCTAAATTGTTCTGAAAAGTCTTAATTAGTTAAGTAATCACATGAATGTTTAGTGTCGTGAGTCTCTTGGGAAATGATACTTGGTCTTACCAATTATTATTACTTGATACCATTCGGTACACTTGCCGAGGTCTTAACAAGTTTTTGGCACCGTTGCCGGGGACGCATGGTTTAAACTATACTTTTGTGTGATTCTTAACCGATTAGACTTTATCTTTAATTTTATCTTTTTATCTTTAATTTTATCTCTTTGTTTTTAATTTTTGTTTTATCGTTAATTTTATCTTTTTTATTTTTGGGCTAATTGGGTGCTCTAGTGTAGTGTTCTTTAGTGTCTGCAAGATTAAATCCGAAAATCTGTACTAGGAGCACAAGATCATCAGAAAGAGAAGAAGGCTAGTGAAGGTCGTAGGGTGCCTGGTTGCCCCTTTAAGGGCCCTCAGCGCAGGATGTCACGCATCACCGCATGGGCGCCCCATTGAGGGCGCTAAAAGATCATCAGAATCTTTCTTTTTATCTTTGAAAGTACAAAAGACTGCCAATAGTAGATGAAGAAGGCAAATAATGAAGAGAAGTTACTTCACTAGTGAGATACAAGAACAGGTTATGGGTGATTAAAGCTATTGAGATTGAGGCTCCTTATTCAAGGAGAGTAAAGATGGTGACTAGGAAGTTGTTGAAGTTATGTTGGTGTGATGAAAGAGAGAAAAACACCAACATCAAAAATCCGGATTGTGCTTAATAGTGTCAGGCTTGTGACGTTAAACAAGAGCTTATTGGGATGCAACCTGTTTGTTTAACGTCACGAGCCTGACCCATGAATCCTCTAGCATCCTTCAGTAGACGCATATCTTTCTCACCAACACCCATCAGTAGGTGTGTATAAGCATAGTATCCTTCAGTAGATACTCTGTCACCTAGCATCCATCAGTCGATGCTATGCCATAACAGTCTCATAACAAAATAAAATAATCTTCCAAAGTTTTAAATTACATCACTAAAATAAACAATAACTCAAAGAAATTAATGTTTTTAAATCATTGGGGTGCCTCCTATTAAGCGCTCTTTTAACATCATTAGCTTGACCCAATAAAGCTCAAGTTCCATCTTTAATGTTGGTGTTCTTCTTGCTTTCATCACATCAACTCATCAATTGCTTTCGGTCCATGATAACGGTTGAAAAACCATTATTTTTATACTTAATTTTGACATCAAAAACACCCTTTATGACTTAGAAACTAGCTTGAAATCATGCTTTTGCTTAAGTTGTGGAAATAAGAGAGTTGAATGGGTTTTATGCTTGGTTTTCCTTGTTTTGGCAGGAATTTAGAGGAATTGGATGAAAGAAGTTGAAGTAGCAAGGAGTTGAACTCATGAAAAGAAGGAAAAGTGCACAAAAGAAGAATCGTAGCCACCGCTCAACGTCATTTCACCGTTGAGGGCCAAGCTTGTTGTTTAGTGCACTGTCTCACGCTTAAGCGCCATCGCTGAGGGATAATTCAAGTATCGTAGTCACCGCTGAGCGCCATTTCACCGCTGAGTGCCAGAGTCTGCTATTGAGTACACTGTCTCACGCCTGAACGCCGTCGTTGAGCGTCATTCTGAGTACCGCACTGACCGCTGAGCGCAATTCCTACCGCTGAGATCTGTTTACTTGGGCTTGGGCCAATTTTCTGTATTTTTAATAAACTATATAAGGGTTTAGTCGACCTAGGTTTCATATCTTTTGGATAGAAAGAGGCGAAATTACACTCATTTCATCCCTTAGAGGTGGATTTTGGATGCGGAAGCTCCGATCTTCAACTTTTAGGGTTCTATCTTTCATTCTTTTCATCTTGTTTCACCACGTCTACGGTGAACTAAACCTCCATTGTTGTTGGGGAAACGATGTAATCCTTTGAAACTCTCATGTATTGAATTGATTCTTAATTATATATGCTTTACTTCATTAATTGTTAGGGTTTTTCCTCCATACTCTATGCATGCTTTGTTTAACTCATTCAATTGCATGATTATTGATTTTGTCACTATGGACACATATGGAATGATGATGTTGTTGGGGTTTTCATTTAATCCTATCCACTCTCATGAATTCAAGAGTTCATCTTTCTTCATTAATGTTAATGCCACTTTCTAATTTACCTTAAACCCGATGTCTCAGTGAAGAAAGCCTAAGCCCTAGGAAGTCCTAAAGCTTATATACTATTCTAAAAATTACAAAAAAGTAGGCCCAAGCCCAAAATAATGGCGCTCAGCGGTAAGTGCGTGTGTTGAATTCTTCCCCTCAGCTGCACTTTCACCCCTCAGCGGAGCCAACAGGTGTTCATTAGTGCCGCTCAGCGGTACTTGCGGCTTCTCTTCTTCTGCACTTTTTGATTTCTTTTCTGATTCCATCTCTATCTTTCTTCACTTCTTTCATCAAATTCACCTTAAAACCTGCATACAACACTGAAATCAAGCATAAACCTGTATAACTCTCTTATTTCCAAAAATATAAACAAAAGCATGATTTCAAGCTAGTTTCTAAGTGTTAAAGGTTGCTTTTAGTATCAATTTTAAGCATGAAAATAACAGTTTTTCAACTGTTATCAACCCAATAAGCTCAAGTTCCATCTTCAATGTTGGTGTTCCTCTTTCTTTCATCACACCAACTCATCAGCTGTTTCCGGTCCACCTTTTTGACTCTCCTTGAATATGGAGCTTCAATCTCTATCACTCCATTCTCTTTATAGTTTTTCACAACCCACAACTTGTTCTTGAATCTTACTGGTGTACCAAGTTTGAGTTGTGCTTGGATCAAGTCATCATGAACCTTCCTTCCTTTGCCATCTTTTTCTTCTTCCCGAACCTGTGACAAGAAACAATGTTTACCTTTGAAGACCGGCTTTGCAGCTTTTGAACCAGTCAAGGGTGCATCCTTAGATGCAGCTTTATGACTAGCCTCCTTCTCTTGAATCTGCTGCTCTCCTTTGAAGACATTAAATATCACCTTTTCTCCTCAGTCTTGAAGCACTATCATCCCATCATCCACATTGATTATTACCTTTGCCGTTTTCATAAACGATCTTCCAAGAATGAATGGGACCTTCTCATCCTCCTTCATCTCCATCACCACAAAATCTACCAGACATTTTAGTTTGTCTATGCAAACCACTACATCTTCTGCCACACCATAGGGTTTCTTTGACGATCCATCCACCATTAGCTAAGTCATCTTTGTTGGCTTGACTTCAAGATCACCAATCCTTTCAAGCAGAGATAAATGCATCAGATTAATGCTTGACCCTAAATCAATTAGGGCTTTCCTTATTTTCTCCTTCCCTATGACGCAAGGAATAGTAAAACTTCCTGGATCTTTCACTTTTGGAGGAAGTGGCTTCTTCTCAATAGCATTGTGATAAGTTGTCGTTGAAACTATCAAATTAATACTACTTTTCAAGGCAACTTCAGTATTGCCAAGTAATATTCAAGAAGGTAGATAGGGCTAAAGTAACCCTGAGTCGTCTCCCAACGAACACGGAATTGCTTTTGAATATCTGACTCTTATGCTATGCAATGCTTATGAATAAAAATGATGTTTGGAGAATGTTTAAAGAACAAATAATAAACTTAAAAACAATTATGATTAAATAGGCTAATTCCACTGCTTTTCCAAGATAGATTCATCATCGGTTATTCACGGATAATTGTTCAATTGACTATTGTTTAAGTTTCAAATTAATTAAAGTACATTCTTAATTAATTCGAGGGCGATCATGCATTTAACCAAAGTAAATTCTCAATCAAATGCAAAACCTTTCTAGATTATTCACAATAAATTCAACCAAAGTACATTCTCAATCAAATTCTATTGTGTTTAATCATGTCTATTCTTAAATCTCCTAACCAAATTAAAAGCTAATCAATCAAAGTAAATTCTCAATTGATTATAGTTGAAATTATTACTAAACAATCAAAGTACATTCTCAATTGATAGTAAAAACCATTTAATCATATGAAAGTTCCTAAATTAAATCAAAGTAGATTCTCAATGAAACCTAGAAACCCTAGAACTCATATAATCAATATGCATGTAGATTCAAACACATTATGATGCAAAAATCTTTGCTTTTAATTTGATAGAGAGATGAAAGACATAGAGAGAGAACAACTTAAATCAATAATCAAAATAAACAATTGCATAACTCAATCTAACCTTAGAATCCATAATGGAATTACAGCAGAATTAGCCCTAGATGCTTAGCTCTCCATGAATGGAGTTGAATACAAGATGAAAGAAAAGTGAGAGGAGTATGAGAGAATGAATGAATTCCATGAAGTGAAGTCCCTGGGTCTCTTTATATAGGGCTTGATTGGGCTTGGACTCTGAGTATTCAGTTGATAGAATCTTTTATCTTATATCTTCCAAATAACTAAAAGATTTAGATAATTATAACATTATTTGGAAGATATTTTCGGTTGATATTCCCAAATTAAATTAATTCAACAACTGAATTTTATCTTTAAGCTTTTCTGAATTTCCAAAATTGTACAAATGCCCTGAAATTGTCTCTATATGCACTTTAGCCCCTTCTGAGTTTCTGAAATTGCAAGAAAACCCTCAGTTGACCAGACTTTGACCAGAGAAGGTTTATTGACCAGCTTTGACCAGAGGAGCACGTGCCCAATGGGAGCTCGCCACGTGGCATTCCCCTTTCTCCCAAATTAGGGTTCAGATTTGGGCAAAGGCTTCTGGTTTTTGTTGTAATTTTCTGGATCTGGGTTAAGGTTCTTGCAGGTTTCGAGAATGAGGTGCGGCGTCCATGGTGACAGCGGCCTGGGTTTGGTCAGATCTAGGGTTCACAACGGCGGCGCGACATTGGGGTTTGCGGCGGAGGCGCTGGCGAAGATGACGGCGATTTCTGGGTTCTTGGGTTTCCTTTGGTTTTTTTGAGTGTAGGTGGTAGTTCTCATAGAGGAAGATGACGGTGATGGAGGTGCGATGGTGATGTGCGACGGAGGCGGAGCGACACGACAAGGTTGCGGATGGTGCTAGAAAGTCGCGCCTTGGTGGTAGCTGTCCGGTGACGAAGCGGCGCGGCGGCGCGGTTGAAAAAGGTTGTGCGACGGTGGCGCGATTTTGATTTCTAGTGGAGATGCGAGGAGCTTTGCATGATGAAGATGGTGGCGGAGTGGTGACCGACGACGCGACATCCATGGCAGAATCGCGATTGGGTTCCGAGAATGGAGAAGATGAACGGAGGTTGCGGATGATGCGGTGGAGAGCTTGCGTCAATGGAGGAGATGCGCGACATGGTGGAGCAATGGTCGCGGTGGAGGTTGACGGCAAGGTTGGAGATGGTGGCGGCACGGATGGAGAGGCGGCTCGTTGATGCGCCGCCGAGAAAGGAAGGAGATGATGTTCTGGCCGTGGCGGCGACTTGCGGCATTGGCGGGAGCGGCGGAAGCGGAACGACAGTGGCGGCTAGGGTTAGGGTTTGGGTTTCAGTGGGTGGAAGATGATGCTCATGTGTTAGGGCTGACATGGCGTGTTCTGAGTGGTTCACTAGTGAGTGCAAGGATCAGTGGTGTGGCATCATCTGAGTGGTTCAATATGTTAGTGGTGGACTGCCATGTGGCATGATCTGGTGAAGTTTGGCTTAGGAGGGGTATGTATAGGAAACTTAGGGAGGTGTAGTAGAAATGGCTTAGTGTTTGGGCTTGGTCTTTGGCCTGTTTCAGAAATAGGAGTGTATGTAGGGATTTTAGGGGGTGCAAGGGTAAAGTCTGCCTGTTTGGCCCATCTGTACATTATTTTCCAAATAAAACCTGATTTTGGGCCTTGAATTGCCATTTGAACCCATAGAACTTATAATTTCAGCTGCACAAATAAACGTAAGAATTTCCAAGAATAATTTATGCAATTAAAATCACTTTTTAAGTCCCTTTTAATTCCAAACACAATATATCAAATCATCAGAAATCCTCTTTAAATCAATCATTCAAGCACAATTATCCCATCAAAAATTTGAATTTTAAAACATAAATGTGGGCATAAATATGCACTCATCACATTGCAATCTCTCTTTTCATCTAGATATCTCTTCTTTGAGAAGACTTGCTTCGCGTGCTTTGCATAAGCTGGAATTTGTTGCAATGCTTCATTCAAAGTTATTTTAATCTCCAATTGCCTGAAAATATGTTTAAAGCGCCCATATTGTCTCTCTTTTACAATCTTTTCACTCCCCTTAGGATAAGGAAGAATTTTATCATTTTTCTCAATTTTTTTCTCTCCCCTCTTCTTTTCTTTCTCTTTTCTCTCATCCCCACCTATTATCTCTTCTTTTCTCTCCACTCTTTTTTCCAACTCAATACTCTCTTTCTCATCCACCCTCTTATCATCTGCACTTACAATAACTTTACACTCTTCCCTAGGGTTAACCTCAGTATTAGCTCCAAAACTCTTATCAGGCATATCCTTCAAATCCTTAGCTATTTGGCCAATCTGCATCTCCAAATTTCTAATTGCAGCTTCAGTGCTTTAATGATTGGAGATGGTCACCTGAATAAATTGTTGAAGAGTTTCTTCAAGCTTTGATGATTTCTCATTTAATGCAGATACTTGTTGCCATATTGATGGTTGTTGCTGTGGTCTATTGAATTGTCCTGCTTGTCCAGCTTGTCCATTCTGACCTTGACCCATGCTTGGGTGTGGTTTCCATCCTTGGGTGTAACTCCCTTGGCGGTATGGAAATTGATTGGCCATGAAATTTACATCTTCTAAAGCCTCCACTAGAAAAGCGCATTGACCATTGATATGGTCACCACCACATAGTTCACAAGTTTGTTGTTCAATCTGTGCAACATTCTTTAGCTCCTTTGGCAACTAAGAAAGTGTTTTAGTCAAATTCTCCAACTGTTGAGTTATTATTTTGTTCTATGCAAGCAAGACATCATTTGATTGCAATTGTAGAACTCCCTTCTGTTGAATTGGAGCTCCTCTCTCATTATGCAACTTATTATCATTTGTAGCCATGTTGTCAATCAATTCAGTGGCTTCCTATGGAGTCTTGCATTTAATATTACCTCCAGCTGAGGCATCTAACATCATCTTGGTTTGTGAACCAAGACCTCCAACGAAAAGAATGACTATAGTAGCTTCATCAAAGCCATGAGTGGGCGTCTTTCTCCATAAGCTCTTGTATCTATCCCAGGCTTGACCTAGCGTCTCCTCCATGCCTTGTCTAAAAGAAGAAATCTCTTGCTTCCCTTTGTTGATTTTTGATTGTGGGAAGTACTTGTTTAAGAACTTTGAAACCATGGCTTCCCATTCAGTAAAGCTTTCCTCTGGAAAAGAATTCAACCATAACTTAGCATTGCCTCCCAATGAGAAAGGAAACAAACTAAGCTTTATTGCTTCATCTGGCACACATTGATCTTTACAGTGTTGCAAATCTCGTTGAATGTGGTGAGATGTGCATATGGACTTTCATGTGATAGCCCATTAAATTGGTTGCTCTTGACCAATTGTATCAACGCCGGTTTCACCTCCATGTTTGCAACATTGACCCTCGACCTAACAATGCTATTAAAGTGATGAGGGCCAACAACAGTGGTGTAATCCGCCAGAGTACGTCTAACATTGTTCTCTTCAGCCATCTCTTCAGTACTCTGGTTAGATCTTTGTGGTGAAGGTTCTAGAAGTGTTTCCGGAGGAGGAAATAGTTCTCTAGAAGTTCGGATCCTCCTTGTCCTTCTACTTTCGTCTAATCCTTCAAGAAGAGGTTCCAAAGTTTTCTTGCTCCTAGTCCTAATTGTATCCTGCATACACAAGAACACAAAACCCTAGAAACAATTGTTAGCACAAAAAGATATAAAAGATAAACTAAAAAGATAGAAAGATAAAAAATAAAAACAAAAAGATAGAAAGATAAACAAAAAGATAAAAAGAACAAACAGATAAAAAGATAAAAATCAAGTAATAATAAATGGTAAGACCAAGTATCGTTTCCTAAAGGACTCACGACCTAAATAGTTATGTGATTTGTTGATTAAATTAGACTTGTGAACGAATTATTATAGATTTAAATGCGAAGACTAAAAAGTAAATATGAATTCATGTATTGATCAATTAGACAAAAGAAGCAAAACGTGATTGAAATATATGGAATGATGATGTTGTTGAGGTTTTCAATTAATCCTATCCACTCTCATGTATTCAAGAATTCATCTTTCTTCATTAATGTTAATGCCACTTTCTAATTTACCTTAAACCCGATGTCTCAGTGAAGAAAGCCTACTCCTAATCACTAGTTTACAATGTCTTGTCTCCCTAGCAATTATTCATGCATTACATACGCACAGAAGCTTAAAGGCAACCAATCCTTCTATCCCTATGTCTAGGCAATATTACTATTGGGAGAATTTCTTCATGTCTAGATTTACCTATATGTGTCCATACAAATAAAATCAATGATCATGCAATTGAATGAGTTAAACAAAGCATGCATAGAGTATAGAAGAAAAACCCTAACAATTAATGAAAGAAAGCATATGGATTAAAGAACCAATTTAATACATGAGAGTTTCAAAGGATTACATTGATTCCCCAACAACAATGAAGGTTTAGTTCACCATAATCATGGTGAAACTAGATGAAAAATAATGAAAGAATGAAAGATAGAACCCTAGAATTTGAAGAGTGGAGCTTGAGCATCCAAAATTCTCCTCCAAGGGGTGAAAGTGTGATTTTGCTTCATTCTGGCCAAAGATACTAAACCTAATTTGGCTGAAACTTTATATAGCCTTCTAAAGATTACACAAAAGTGGCCCAAGGCCCATTAAAATGGCGCTCAGCGATAAGTGCGGTTCTTCTATTTGACGCTCAGCTGTAGTTTTGCCCCTCAGCGGTGATTGCGGGACTTCAGAGTGCCGCTCAGCGGTAAAAGTGGCGCTAAGTGTTACTTGCGGGTCTTCTTTTATGCACTTTTTCTTCCTTTTCTGAATCCAACTTCTGGGTACTTCACTTATTCCATTCAATTCATCTCAAAACCTACAAAAACAAGGAAAACCAAGCATAAAACCCATCCAACTCTCTTATTTCCAAAACATAAACAAAAGCATGATTCCAAGCTAGTTTCTAAGTCATAAAGGTTGTTTTTGATGTCAAAATTAAGTATAAAAATAACAGTTTTTCAACTGTTATCACTATCTCATGAAAGTCCATATGAACGTCTAACCACATTCAACGAGATTTGCAACACTGTGAAGATCAATGGTGTGCCGGATGATGCAATAAAGCTTAGTTTGTTTCCTTTCTGGTTGGGAGGTAATGCTAAGTTATGGTTGAATTCTTTTTCGGAGGAAATCTTTACTGAATGGGAAGCCATGGTTTCAAAGTTTCTAAACAAATACTTCCCACAGTCCAAAATCAACAAAGGGAAGTGATGCAAATTTATGAACACCGAAAAACGGCGCCACAAACTTGTTGAACAATCGGTAAGTGTGACCGAATCGTATCAAGTAATAAAACAAGGTAAGACCAAGTATCGTTTTCCCAAAGGACTCACGGCCTAGTTAGTTATATGATTTGTTGATTATTTAAGACTTGTAAACAATTGATTGTAGGTTTCAATGCAAAAGACAGTAAATAAACATGTATGCATGAATTTGATCAATGGAAAAGAGGAAAACAAACACTTTAATGAATTAGATGGATGAGTATGTTGTTGGGGTTATCAATTTCATCTTATCCACTCTCATATACTTTAGGAATTCATCATTCTTTTCATCAATGCTAATGCCACTCTCTAAATCACCTTGCAAGAAGGCCTATCCTTAATTACGAGTTCATACAATTCCTAACATTCCTAGTAATTATTTCTAAAGTGCAGGAGCTTAAAGGCAACCAATATGCTATTGGGAGAAATTCCCCGGATCTAGATTTCCCCGTACGTTCCCATATCGACAAAATCAATAATCATGGCAATGAATGAGTTAAACAAAGCAAGCAATAAGCAAAGAGGAAAAACCCTAACTAAAGATGAAAGAAAGCATATATCTTAATATAAGACGTTAAAACAAATTCCATATATGAGAGTTTCACAAGACTACATTGATTCCCCAACAACAATACAAGGTTTAGTTCACCATATTCATGGTGAAACTAGATGAACAATAATGAAAGAATGAAAGATAGAACCCTAGAAAGAGGAGGAGATAGCCTGAGCATCCAAGATCTTCCTTCAAGGGGTGGAAAAGTGAGTGTTTGCTTCGTCTCAGCCCAAGGATACAAACCCTAGGACGTCCTAAAGCTTATATACTATTCTAAAAATATAGAAAATTAGACCCAAGCCCAAAATAGTGCCGCTCAGCGGTAAACTACCGCTCAGCGGTAAGTGCGTGAGTTGTTTTTCTCCCCTCAGCGGCCTTTTCACCCCTCAGCGGAGCCAACGTGGGTTTCTGAGTGCCGCTCAGCGGTAAACTGCCGCTGAGCGGTACTTGCGGCTTCTCCTTTTGCACTTTTTGATGTCTTTTCTGATTCCATCTCTATCCTTCTTCAATTCTTTCACCAAATTCACCTTAAAACCTGCATAAAAACACTGAAATCAAGCATAAACCTGTCCAGATCTCTTATTTCTAAAAATATAACCAAAAGCATGATTTCAAGCTAGTTTCTAAGTGTTAAAGGTTGCTTTTAGTATCAATTTTAAGCATGAAAATAACAGTTTTTCAACTGTTATCAGGAAGCAAGAGATTTCTTCTTTTAGACAAGGCATTGAGGAGACGCTAGATGTTTTAGACATCTCTTCAATAGTCTGGTCATATTCTTGTCGTGAGGGTTGTAAAAATGTCTCCGGAGAAGGAAATAATTCTCTAGATGTTCGGATTCTCCTTCTCCTTCTACTCTCGTCCAATCCTTCAAGAAGAAGTTTCGAGGTTTTCTTGCTTCTAGTTCGAATTATACCCTTCATACACAACAAAATAAAACCCTAAAAAGCACTTTTAAAACAAAACAAAACAAAAATACACAAAAATAAAAAAATCAAGTCAAAGCTAATAAATAATCACACGAATAGAATAATTAAACAGAGAGTCCCTGACAACGGCGCCAAAAACTTGTTAAGACTCCGACAAAAGTACCGAATCGTATCAAGTAATAATAAATGGTAAGACCAAGTATCGTTTCCCAAGAGACTCACGACCTAGACATTCATGTGGTTTCTTGATTAATTAAGACTTGTAAACAAAATCATGGTGTTTATAATGCAGAAAATAAATATGAATGGAAGTGTTGATCAATTGACTTGAAGAATGCACAGGTGATTGGTGTATAAAATATGGAATGAGTATGTTGTTGGGGTTTCCGACTTATACTATCCACTCTCATGTATTTATGAATTCATCTTCCTCATTAATGTTAATGCCACTTTCTAATTTACCTTAAACCCGATGTCTCGGTGAAGAAAGCCTACTCTTAATTACTAGATCACAATGTCTTGTATCCCCAGCAATTAATTATGCATTACATTCGCACAGAAGCTTAAAGGCAACGAACCCTCCTATCCCTATGTCTAGGTAATATTGCTTTTGGGAGAATTTCCCCAGTTCTAGATTTCCCCATATGTTTTCATATCGACAACATCAGTAATCATGCAATTGAATGAGTTAAACAAAGCATGTATACAACATAGAGGAAAAACCCTAACAATTAATGAAGTAAAGCATTTATAATATAAATCAATTCAATACATGAGAGTTTCAAAGGATTACATCGTTTCCCCAACAACAATGAAGGTCTAGTTCACCATAGACATGGTGAAACTAGATGAAAATATGGAAAAGAATGAAAGATAAAACCCTAAAAGTTAAAGATCGGAGCTTCCGCATCCAAAATCCACCTCCGAGAGATGAAATGAGTGTTTCTGCGCCTCTTTCTGTCAAAAGATCTAGTCTCTAGGTCGTCCAAAACCTTAAATAGTTCATAAAAGTAACAGAAAACAGGTCCAAGCCCGTGTCGTCCGCGCTTAGCGCCCTAAAAGGGTGCTCAGCGGTGGCGCTCAAGCGTGAGACAGAAGAACTTGGCGCTCGGCGATGGCGCTCGGCGTGAGTCCTTTAGGAAACGACGCTCAACGCTATCTGCGATGCCCCAAAACGACGCTCGGCGCTCGGCGATGCCCCAAAATGACGCTCAACGCTATCTGCGATTCTTCTAGGTGCTACTTTTCAGGCTTTCCTAACTCTAAATCCTTGCTACTTCAACTTCTTCATCCAATTCATCTTAATTCCTGTCAAAACAATGAAAACCAAGCATAAAACCAATAATACCACCTTCAATTCTCTTATTCTCACAACTTTAGCAAAAGCATGATTTCAAGCGAGTTTCTAAGTCATAAAGGGTGTTTTTAACAACAAAATTAAGTATAAAAATAATGGTATTTCAACCGTTATCACCATATCACTCTTGGGAAACGATACTTGGTCTTACCAATTATTATTACTTGATACCATTTGGTACACTTGCCGAGGTCTTAACAAGTTTTTGGCCGTTGCCGGGGACTCATGGTTTAAACTATACTTTTGTGTGATTCTTATCCGATTAGACTTTATCTTTAATTTTATCTTTTTGTTTTTAATTTTTGTTTTATCCTTAATTTGATCTTTTTTATTTTTGGGCTAATTGGGTGCTCTAGTGTAGTGTTCTTTAGTGTCTCCAGGATTGGGTATATGCTTGCACTTTAACTTCCATGCTGCTACTCCGATTTGGCTCATTATTCAATCTGTTTTAAGCTTACGATTAGGTATATGCTTAGTTTCCTAATTGGTGTTTAACCTTCGTTTAGTTGATTAGACTGTATAGTGCAGGACTGGTTGGATTTGTGCATTGCATTCACTTAGTTTGCAATTTTGAAGAACGAATTAGCCTTCGCTTAGTTGGGTGATTCGTGTTGGATTTGAATTAGAGTAGTGTGTACTTGTAGTTAATCTGTGATTGGAAGCATAGTGATTGAGTTAATGACCAACCGTTTTAATTTTGTGTTAAGATCAGATTTTATATTTGTGTTTTAATTTAGTCCACTTGCATTCAAAAACTATTCACCAACCCCCCACTACGTGTTTGACCCAATTCTCGAACCACATTTGGTCCTTGAGAGACGACCTAGGAGTCACTTCCTAGTCTATACTTCATTCTTATTGCACATCAAATTTGCATCGGTTGCGACCCCAATCAATCGACATCCATCAGTAGATGCCTAATCACTTAACATCCATCAGTAGATGTCTAGTCACTGTCCTCTTCCATAATAGCATCCATCAGTAGATGTTGTCATTCATCATCCTCATCATAGCAACATCCATCAGTAGATATTGTAGAAGCATCCATCAATAGATGCTATCACTACTGCCATCAGAAGCAGCATTTAACCTAAAAAAAACTCAAACACATAAAGAAAAAAATCAAATCAAAACTACACATTTAAATCAACTAAAAAGAAAAGTTCAGAAAAATGGGCTATCATTCATTGTAGCAACATCCATCAGTAGATAACGTTATCTGAATCTTCTTAGCATCCCTCAGTAGATGTTGTCCAGCATCCATCAGCAGATGCTGTCATTACTGCAAAGCAAAATCAAATCCACACCACACAACTAAATAAAATAAAAACAAAATCAGAAGCTGGGTTGCCTCCCAGCAAGCGCTTCTTTAACGTCACTAGCTTGACCCACTACAGTTGCCCTGTGCCTCAATTGTTCCCTTTTCTGGATATATTTTTTTGTTGAATTTTTTCAGGAATTTAATATAACCAGGAACCTGTTGCAGTGTCCAAATCATAGGAATTTTAATCTCCAATTTCCTCAAGATTTCCATGAAACGCTCAAACTGTTTTTCCTTCTCCTTCCTATTGTACTTCTTTGGGTGAGGAATGGGTTTTTCATATGATTCTTTCTTTTTTCTCTCATCCTCCTCCTCTCTCTTTTTCTTTTCTTCCCTCTCTTTTTCCTCCTTGGAACACTCCTTAGGGTACATAAGATTTTTTCAATTTTTTTCTTTTCTCTCTCAACCTCTTTTATTTCTTTTCTCTCTTCTTCCACATTCTTCCCCTTTTCTTTTCTCTCAACCTCACTTTTTCTCTCTTCTTTTTCTTCCTCTTCCTTTACATCTTTCTCTTTTTCACTCAACCTTTCTTCTTCTTTTCTCTCTATTTTTCTCCCATCTAAAACCTTGCCACTTTCAGTGATAACGACGTTACACTCCTCCCTAGGGATAACTTTCATATTGCCCCTAAAATCATCCAACTTCTAAAACATGTGACAAATTTGCGTCTCCATCCTTCTGAGTGCCGCTTGAGTGCTTTTATGATGAGAATCAGATATCTGCATTAACTGTTGAAGTGTGTCATCCATCTTAGCCATTCTTTCTGAGAGAGAGGGTTGTTGCTGCCATTGTTGTTGTGGTAGCCTATCAAATTGTTTGGCAGCTTGCCCAAATTGACTTTGACTCATGTTTAAGTGAGGTTTCCACCAGTGGTTGAAATTACCTTGGTGGAATTGAGTGTCCATATAGTTAACTTCTTGTCCAAATTGCATCCTACAAGCACTAGACACAAAACCCTAGAAAACATTATTAGCACAAAAACAATAAAAATAAACAAAACATAACACCAGAAATAAAAATAAAAATAAAGTCAAAGTTAATCAAGAATCACACAAATAGAATAGTTTAAACCGTGAGTCCCCGGCAACGACGCCAAAAACTTGTTGATGAATCAGCAAGTGTACCGAATCGCACAACTAATATAAAATGGTAAGACAAAGTATCGTATCCCAAAGGACTCTCGACACTAGATAGTCGTGTGATAACTCTATTAATTAAGACTTAAAGAAAATGAGATCATTGGTTTCAGATGCAAAGACAGAAAATTAAATATGAATGGAGTTTGATTAATAGCAGAAGAGCATAGTGATAAACGAATGTTGTTTAATATGAGATGAATATGTTGTTGGGGTTAGATTTCTCCAAGTTCCCTCTGATGTATGTAAGAATTTTTCTTTATGCATTAATGTCAACGTCACTTACTAAATTACTTAAACCCGATCCCTCGGCGAAATTAGCCTGTCCACAATCACCAGTTCATGCAATTCCTATCATTCCTAGTAATTAAATGTGAAGATCAATAGCTTTAAGACGACCAAGACTCATACCCTCATCCTTGAGAAATATTACTCTTGGGAGAATTCAACAAGAACCTGAATTATAGGAACCTCCCGGTACTCATGCAATTCAAACATCATGCTATGAATGAGTTAAACAAAGCATGTAATAAGCACAGATGAATTACTCTAACAATTAATGAAAAAACATGTGTTATTAAGAATAAATTCAAATACATCAGAGTTCACAAGGTTACATCATCCCCCAAAAAAAATAGAGTTTAGTTCACCATAGACATGATGAAACTAGATGAATAATCGAAAAGCATGAGATAACAAAACCCTAAAAGTAGAGGATGGAAGCTCCCGCATCCAAATCTGCCTTCAGAGAGTGGAAGAGTGTGTTGTTGTATTGCTCCAGCCAAAGATACAAAACCTAGGACTTCTGGGTCCTTTAAATAGAGCGAAAACATAACAAAACGAAGTCCGACCCATGTCGTTGGCGCTTAAGCGCCCCACTTAGGGCGTCTGGGCGGTGAACGGTGGTTCCTAGCGCTTAAGCGCCCAAAAGTGGCGCCCAAGCGGTGCTTCTGGCTTTCAAGCACCCCAAAAGGGGCGCCCAGGAGGTGAGCGACACTTCTAGTGCTCAAGCCACCCTAAGGGGCGCCCAAGCCTTGCGAAATTTTTCAGCACTGTGGTTTTTTCTCTTTTTCTGCAATTCTACTAGCTTTTTGAGTTTCGACTCCTTCATACTTTGAATCCTCTTCCAAATCACTTCATTAACCTACTAAAGCAAGGGAATTTTGTTATAAAATCATTAAGTTCAACCTCAACTCTCTTATTCACACAACTTAATAAAATATCATGATTTCAAGCAAGTTTCCAAGCAGAAAAAGGTGCTTTTAGTATCAAAATTACATCACAGATAACAGTATTTTCAATCGTTATCAGATGCTAGGAGGACTCAGATGATAACATCTACTGATGAATGCTGGGATGATTTAGATGAGAGCATCTACTAATGGATGCTGCTATGAAGAGGAGCATCTACTAATGGATGCTACTAGATTAAAGTATCTACTTATGGATCATATGATGATGAAGATTCAGATGAGAGCATCTACTGATGGATGCTACTAGATTAAGCATATACTGATGGATGATATGTGATTAAGCGTTTACTGATGGATGCTACTGACGACATCTACTGATGGATGCTGATGAAGATGAGAAAGATCAACATCTACTAATGGATGCTGATGAGAAGGATTCGCACCTACTGAGGAATGCTAGAAGATTCAAATGAAAGCATCTACTGATGGATGCTACTAGATCAGGATTTTTTATATTTTTGCTTTATTTTATGCTTATTTGAATTTTGTTTATTTTGTTTTTATTTTAGCTTGCTTATGTACTTGGTTTAATGAATGGTGATGCAATGGTTTGGTATGATGTGATAAACTCTTTGTGATGAGTAATATTCTTGTGTTTGTTCTATTGTTCTATGATGCATGTTGAGTTAATGATTTGTGAGACTTTTAAGCATAGATGGTGGTTGCTCATAGCTTTTTTAAAAACAGATGCATGATTTCAATTGTGATTAATATGCTGGGTAGGATGTTTATTAAAATGTGGAACTTGATTGAACTTGTGAGAGGTTGGACTCAAGAGTCTTTGATTGATTCAATGCTTTTTCTTTGGAAGCATGATTGATTTTGCCTAATTTTCTATGATTAAACCTCTTGCTTGCTTGTTACACATGATCAAGGCCATTTTTTCTTCTCCCATATAAGCCAATGCCAATATGTGAACCCAACAAAGAACATTTCTTTTTCTATCCTTTGAACCTTGAGCCTAAATTTGAAATTTGAAAAAACGTTTTTGAAATCCTTGCCTTGAGTTAAGTAGAGTAAGTTTATATGGTAATTGAGAATGGTTTAAGTTTGGGGTTGTGAGAAACCGGAAAGAACTTTGTGAAAATCTTTAAGGAGCATTGAGCAAAAGAAAAAGCAAAAGAATAAGAAAAGAGAAGAAAAGAAAGAAAAGAAAAGGTTAAGCTCAGTGAAAGGAAAGTTGGGAATGAATTGAAGATTGGTTTCTCACATAAAAGGAGAAAGAGAGATTATTGTTAATGTAAATAAATGAATTATGAACTCTCTTAACTCAAGGAATTTTGTTGTGTAGAAAAACCAATTTTCTTCTTAGCCTGGTGTTAAGACTCTGGTAAGTGTACCGAATCCTATCAAGTAATAAATATGGTAAGACCAAGTATCGTTTCCCTAGAGACTCACGGCCTAAACAGTTATGTGATTTCTTGATTAAATAAGACTTGAAAACAAAATCTTTTAGATTTAAAATGCAAATACTGAAAAGTAAATATGCATGCAATTTGATCAATTGGACAAAAGTGCAAAGATGAACGGGTTTGATATTATGGAATGAATATGTTGTTGGGGTTAGATTTCACGTAGTTTACTCTCATGTGTATACGAATTCTACTTCTTCATTAACGTCAATGTCACTATCTAAACTACTTAACTCGATGGACAACAATGAGCTGATGTCCATGGTGGTAAGAAAGTTTAATCGTTTTATGAAAAATAAAAGTCAACTTACTGACCATGCAGGTAATGGTAAAGCAAAGAAAGCTACAAGATCAAATGTTGTTCAGTGTTATGAGTGTGGCAAAGAGGGTCACATTAAACCTGAATGCCCTGACCTAAAATTGAAGCAAAGAGAAAGCAAGAAATTTCCTCAAGACAAGAACAGAAAGCAGAAAAGACTCTTCAAGTGATGAAGACTCAAACTCTTCAAGTGATGAAGACTGTGATCGCGAAGAAGAATCAAATATCTGCTTCATGGCTGGCTCGGGACTAAATGACTATGATAGTGATGAAGAGTTCAAGAATGAGCCAATTGAGGTCAAATACGACCTGTTGCTTGACGAATTTCAGGAGATCCATGCTGAAGCCATGCGACTGCAATATAAGGTCAATCGATTAAACTCTGAAAGAAAAGACTATGAGTATAGGATAATAATATGATTGATGATAATGAAAATTTGCAAAAGGAATTAGACATTGCATTAGAATCTGCTAAAACTATGATTACTGAGACTATAACAGTAGAAAAGAATTGTGAAAAATGCCCTGCACATTTAGAGCAAATCGATTACTTAACTAGCACGCTAGCTAAGTTTACATAGGGTAGAGACAATCTGAATGTTGTTTTAAGGTCCTCGGGTAGAGCAGTATATAGACAGGGTATTGGTTACAAAGCTCAATCTAATAGGAAATATTCAAAGAAATTTGTTGATTTAAGAAAACCTGTCACACATGCATGTTTATATTGTAATAACATTGGACATAATGTTAGAAACTGCTTTTATAGAAAGGTTGGAGTTCCTAAAGGATTATATAGATGGATTCCTAAGGAACATCTGTCTGCAACTGAAAAGAAAGGACCCAAATTCAAATCGGTACCAACATCGAAAAATCTAAATTGTTTGCAGGATAGCAGAGGCTGCTGTAGCAGTGCACAACTCAAGGATGAGCTAACTTGATGATATCAAAGTTCTTGAGTATCTACAAGTGGTAACGATTATTATCTCACTACATCATGCATGATATTTGTTTGAATGATTGTTTGATGAATGCATGATTGTTGATTGATTGATTGAGATTGTTTTATGTGAAAATCCATTTTCATGAATTTTAACCGATTGGATTAAGTACATGTTATTGTATTTATGTTACTGTTTTTATGAAAACCTTTTGTCTTATGTTTGACATTGATATACTTGAAAACTTGCTCGGTAAAGCAACCAAATCTACCTCACATGCTCAAAATAATTTTGGGAAGAGCAATATTAAAAATAGGAACATGCATCATCATAAGAAGCCTAAAGTTAAAAGAACTCGTAGAGTTTGGGTTGAAAAAGGCACTTTTGTGAAAAATAAAATGCCTAGTGTTTGTTGCTTTTATTGCATGAAGCATGGTCATACATCAAACAAATAAACCACTAAACATTTTGGAGTGCCTAATGAAAAGTATGCATTGGTTAAAGTTGTTAAATGATGTTTGTTTGATACTAACCCCAAGGACCCATAATGAGATTGGGGACCTAAAATTCTTGCGTAATTTGTGTTGTAGGAACCTACTAAGTCAAAGAACTCATTGTGGTATCTTGATAGTGGTTGTTTGATAACGGTTGAAAATACCGTTCTTTGTGATGTAATTTTGTTTCTGTTCTGTCTTCACTCTATTTAAAGGACCCAATCGTCCTATGTTTTGTATCTCTGGCTGGAGCAGCACTACAACACACTCTTCCATTCTCTGAAGGTGCATTTGGATGCGAGAGCTTCCATCCTCTACTTTTAGGGTTTTGCTATCTCATGCTTTTCTATTATTCATCTAGTTCATCATGTCTATGGTGAACTAAACTCTACTTGTTGTTGGGGGATGATGTAACCTTGTGAACTCTCATGTATTTGAATTGATTCTTAATAACATATGTTTTTTCATTAATTTTTAGTAATTAATCTGTGCTTATTACTTGCTTTGTTTAACTCATTCATAGGTATGAATTGCATGAGTGCCGGGAGGTTCCTTACAATTCAGGTTCTTGTTGAATTCTCCCAAAAGTAATATTTCTCAGGGATGAGGGTATGAGTCTTGGTCGTCTTAAAAATCTTGATCTTCACATTTAATTATTAGGAATGCTAGGAATTTCATGAACTGGTGATTAAGGACAGGCTTATTCGCCGAGGGATCGACTTTAAGTGATTTAGTGAGTGACGTTGACATTAATGCATAAAGAAGAATTCTTACATACATGAGAGGGAACTTGGTGAAATCTAACCCCAACAACATATTCATCTCATATTAAACAACATACGTTCACTATGCTATTCTGCTATTGATCAAACTGCATTCATATTTAATTTTCTGTCTTTGCATTTGAAACCAATGATCTCGTTTTCTTTAAGTCTTAATTAATCGAGTTATCACACGACTGTCTAGTGCCGAGAGTCCTTTGGGATACGATACTTGGTCTTACCATTTTATATTACTTGTGCGATTCGGTACATTTGCCGATCATTCAACAAGTTTTTGGCGCCGTTGTCGGGGACTCACGGTTTAAACTATTTTATTTGTGTGATTTTTGATTAACTTTGACTTTGTTTTTGTTTTTATTTTTAATTTTAATTTTTTTTTCTAATTTTTAATTTGTGTCTAGTGTCGTTTATTTTTGTTTTTGTGTTAACAAAGTTTTCTAGGGTTTTGTGTCTAGTGCTTACAGGATGCAATTCGAACAAGGTAATTTCAACCCCTGGTGGAAACAAAGTCAATATGGACAAGCTCCCAGACAACATCAATGGCAGCAACAACCCTCTCTCTCAGAAAGAATAGCTAAGATGGATGACACCCTTCAACAGTTAATGCATGTGTCTGATTCTCATCATAAAAGCAATCAGGCAGCATTCAGAAGTATAGAGAAGCAACTTTGTCACATAATTCAGAAGCTGGATAATCTTGGGAGTAACATGAAAGTTAACTCTAGAGAGGAATGCAAAGTTGTTGTTACTAGAAGAGGCAAAGTTTTAGATGAGAGAAAAATAGAGAGAAAAGAAAAAGAGAGGTTGAGTGAAAAAGAAAAAGATGAAGATGAGAAAGAAAAAGAAGAGAGTGAGGGAAAAGAAAAAGAGAGAGAAGAGAAGAGAAAAAGAGAGGAAGAAGATGAGAAAAAAAAGAAAGAATTATATGAAAAACCCCTTCCTTAACCAAATAATTATTCTAGGAAGGAAAACGAAAAACAATTTGAGCGCTTCATGGAGATCTTCAAGAAATTGGAGATCAATATACCCTTCTCCAAAGCTTTGAAACAAATGCCCTCATATGCCAAATTTCTAAAGGAGCTCCTCACTAAGAAAAGGAAGCACATTGAAGAGGAAACCATTGAAGTTCAAATAAACTGCAGTGTTATCATACAAAAGCTTCTACCTCCCAAGTTGAAAGATCCAGGAAGCTTCACCATTCCTTCCACTATAGGGAATATCTCTGTTGGAAAGGCACTTATTGATTAGGGAGCCCGTATCAATCTCATGTCGCTCTCCATGTTTGAAAAGAATAAAGGTTTGGAACTCAAGCCTACCCGGATGACTCTTCAACTAGTAGATAGATCCCTGAAATATCCTTATGGAGTAGCTGAAGATGTGCTTGTGAAGGTAGACAAATTTCTTTTTCCTGTGGACTTTGTTATCATGGAGATGGAAGAGGATGTGAATGTACCTCTCATTCTTGGGAAACCTTTTATGAAGACTGCAAGAGTTTTGATTGATGTGGAAAACGACAAGCTGAAAGCGAGAGTGCAAGATGAAAAAGTAAACTTTGATGTTTTTGAAGCTATGTCTCACCCAAAGGATGACAAGGAGTGTTTCCATCTTGACACTCTTGATGAAATTTGCATGATACAAGAGAAGAAAGCAAGTGATACTTTTCTTTTGGAGGAGATGCTAGTTGACACTTGTGAAGAATTAAATGAGAAAGAAGAAGAATTGATTGATGAATGCTTGGATGATTTGAGGGAGTCGAAAGAAGTCCCTTTACATAAGATGGAAGAGATCAACACAGAAGAAAAAGTCAAGGAAAGCAAATTGGAGCTGAAGATGTTACCACCACACTTGAAGTATGTGTTCTTAGAAGAAGGTGGGAATAAACCAGTTATCATCAGCAATTCTCTCTCTCCCAAAGAAGAAGAAAAGTTGGTTAAGATACTAAAAGCCAACAAAGGAGCTATTGGATAGTCAATCTTAGATCTCAAAGGCATAAGTCCAACATATTGCATGCACAAAATATTTATGGAAGATGATTACAAACCAGTTGCCCAACCACAGAGGACGTTAAATCCAGTGATGAAGGAGGAGGTAAGGAAAGAAGTGCTGAAGTTACTTGAGGCTGGCATTATTTATCCTATTTCTGACAGTGCATGGGTGATAACAGTTGAAAAACTGTTATTTTCATGCTTAAAATTGATACTAAAAGCAACCTTTAACACTTAGAAACTAGCTTGAAATCATGCTTTTGGTCATATTTTTAGAAATAAGAGAGCTGGACAGGTTTATGCTTGATTTCAGTGTTTTATGCAGGTTTTAAGGTGAATTTGGCGAAAGAAGTGAAGAAGGATAGAGATGGAATCAGAAAAGACATCAAAAAGTGCAAAAGGAGAAGCCGCAACTACCGCTCAGCGGCAGTTTACTGCTGAGCGGCACTCAGGAACCCACGTTGGCTCCGCTGAGGGGTGAAAAGGCCGCTGAGGGGAGGAAAACAACTCACGCACTTACTGTTGAGCGGTAGTTTACCGCTGAGCGGCACTATTTTGGGCTTGGGCCTAATTTTCTGTATTTTTAGAATAGTATATAAGCTTTAGGACGTCCTAGGGTTTGTATCTTTGGCGGAGACGAAGCAAACACTCCCTTTTCCACCCGTTGAAGGAAGATCTTGGATGCTCAGGCTACCTCTTAACCTTTCTAGGGTTTTATCTTTCATTCTTTCATTATTGTTCATCTAGTTTCACCATGAATATGGTGAACTAAACCTTGTATTGTTGTTGGGGAATCAATGTAGTCTTGTGAAACTCTCATATATGGAATTTGTTTTAACATCTTATATTAAGATACATGCTTTCTTTCATCTTTAGTTAGGGTTTTTCCTCTTTGCTTAATGCTTGCTTTGTTTAACTCATTCATTGCCATGATTATTGATTTTGTCGATATGGGAATGTACGGGGAAATCTAGATCCGGGGAATTTCTCCCAATAGCCTATTGGTTGCCTTTAAGCTCCTGCACTTCAGAACTAATTACTAGGAATGCTAGGAATTGTATGAACTCGTAATTAAGGATAGGCCTTCTTGCAAGGTGATTTAGAGAGTGGCATTAGCATTGATGAAAAGAATGATGAATTCCTAAAGTATATGAGAGTGGATAAGATGTTGATAACCCCAACAACATACTCATCCATCTAATTCATTAAAGTGTTTGTATTCCTCTTTTCCATTGATCAAATTCATGCATACATGTTTATTTACTGTCTTTTGCATTGAAACCTACAATCAATTGTTTACAAGTCTTAAATAATCAACAAATCATATAACTAACTAGGCCGTGAGTCCTTTGGGAAAACGATACTTGGTCTTACCTAGTTTTATTACTTGATACGATTCGGTCACACTTGCCGATTGTTAAACAAGTTTGTGGCGCCGTTTTTCGGTGTTCATAAATTTGTCATCAATGGGTAAGTCCAGTACAGGTGGTGCCAAAGAAAGGTGGGATGACAGTTATTTATAATGAAAAAAATGAGCTCATACCTACAAGGACTGTTACTGGATGGATATAATCAAATTGTGGTAGACCCAAAGGACCGAGATATGACGACTTTCACTTTCCCATTTGGATTTTTTGCTTACAGAAAAATTCCGTTTGGGTTATGTAATGCTCCAGCTACTTTTAAGAGGTGTATGCAGGCAATCTTTTCGGACTTAATAGAAAAATGTATTGAGGTCTTTATGGATGATTTTTCAGTGTTTGGCAATTCCTTTCACGAGTGTTTGTCTAACTTGGATGTTGTACTTAAAAGATGCACCCAATCCAATCTTGTTCTCAACTGGGAAAAATGTCACTTTATGGTAACAAAAGGTATTGTTTTGGGTCATAAAATTTTCTCCAAGGGAATTGAAGTTGATAGAGCCAAAGTGGAGGTCATTGAAAAACTTCCACCACAAATCAATGTGACGGGAATTAGAAGTTTTTTGGGTCATGCTGGCTTTTATAGAAGATTCATCAAAGACTTCTCAAAGATTGCCAAACCACTAAGCAGCCTCCTTGTTAAGGACACACCATTTGTGATGGATGATGAATGCTTTAAGGTGTTTGATGTTTTGAAAAGAAAACTGATTTTTGCTCCAGTAATTGTAGCTCCTAATTGGAATCAAGATTTTGAGTTGATGTGTGATGCTAGTAATCATGCCATAGGTGTTGTTCTTGGCCAAAGAAGAGAAAAGGTATTTCACACTATTTATTATGCAAGCAAGGTTTTGAATGAAGCTCAGTTGAATTATGCCACTACAGAGAAAGAATTTCTTGTTATTGTGTATGCATTGGAGAAATTTAGACCTTATCTCATTGGGTCTAAAGTGATTATCTACACTGACCATGCAGCTATAAAGTACTTGCTAACCAAGCCGGATTCCAAGCCGCGATTGATTAGATAGTTACTTTTGTTACAAGAATTTGATGTGGAAATCCGTGACAAGAAGGGAAGTGAAAATATAATTGCTGATCACTTGTCCCAGTTGGTGAACAGTGAAGTCACAACCAAGGAAGCAGAAATTTAGGAATCCTTTTTAGATGAAACACTCATGTATATCCAACAAAGGTCGTGGTTTGCTGATATGGCTAATTTCAAAGCTGCAGGAGTAATCCCAGAAGATCTCAATTGGCAACAAAGAAAAAAAATTTTGCATGATGCCAAACAGTTCATTTGGGATGATCCTTACTTGTTCAAAATTGGAGCAGATAATCGTTTGAGGCGTTGTGTGACTAAGGAAGAAAAGGAAGGAATTTTATGGCACTATCATGACTCACCTTATGGAGGGCATTTTAGTGGAGAGAGAACAGCTGCAAAAGTGTTACAGTCAGGATTTTATTGGCCTACTTTGTTTAAAGATGCTCATAACCATGCCAGGAACTGTGATAATTGTCAAAGGACGGGTACTATTTCCAAACATCATGAAATGTCAATGCAAGGCATATTAGAGGTTAAAGTTTTTGATTGCTGCGGCATAGATTTTGTTGGAACTTTTCCACCATCTTTCAATAATGAATACATACTGGTAGCAGTGGATTATGTGAGTAAATGGGTTGAAGCTCTGGCCTGTCCCAAGAATGATTCTAGCACTGTTATTAAATTTATGAAAATGGCAAATTTTCTCCCGGTTTGGAACGCCCAGAGTATTCATCAATGATGAAGGATCTCATTTTTGCAATTTTCAGCTTGCAAAGGTACTCAAGCACTATGGTATGAGACACAAGGTAGCTACCCCTTATCATCCACAGACAAATGGGCAAGCTGAGGTTTCTGATAGGGAGATAAAGAGGATCCTAGAAAAGACAATTTCTTTATCAAGAAAGGATTGGTCTCAGAAGTTAGATGATGCTCTTTGGGCATATCGAACCGCAATGAAGACAACTATTGGATTATCTCCTTTCCAAATGGTCTATGGAAAGGCATGCCACCTTCCGGTGGAGATGGAACATTGAGCTCTGTGCGCCTTAAAATTCTTGAATTATGATCCTTGTGACACTGCAGAAAAGAGGAGAAGGCAAATTATTGAGCTTGAGGAGATGCGGTTGAATGCCTATGATTCTTCCAAGAATTACAAAGAAAAGGTGAAATTTTATCATGACAGGAAGCTGATGAAAAAGGTCTTTAATCCAGGACAACGGGGGTTGTTGTTCAATTCACGATTAAAACTTTTCCTTGGAAAGTTGAAGTCCAAGTGGTCTCGTTCGTTTATGGTCAAGAATGTCCTTCCACATGGAGCAGTTGAGTTGACAGATTCATCCTCTGAAGTCCCACAAAGAAGTTGGATGGTCAATGCACAACGTCTCAAGCATTATTTGGGTGGTGAGGTGCAACACCTTTCCACTGTCATGGAGTTTGTTGATCCAAATTGATTTTTATGGTGTCAAGCTAGTGATGTTAAAGAAGAGCTTACTAGGAGGCAACCAGCTTTCTAAACCCTTACTTTTAGTCAATTGTTTTGTTAATTGTACTTTGCTTGAATGAACTACATTGCTTTGGTTCAACTATGCTGTGTTATGTGATAAGTTCTGCTTTGTGATGCTCTAGTGTGCTGATTGATGTTAAGATGATATATGATGTGCTGATATACTGGTGATGGCTCACAATGTATGAAACAGGTGCTTGAGGTAAACTTTGATTGAGATACTGAGCAGGGTGTTTTTCTAAATTATGGGACTTGTGAGTTTACCTGTGTGAGATTTGGGCTTTAGAGTTTATTGTGAATAATTGCTATTGTTTTGGAAGCATGAATGATTTTACCCAAATTTTCTGTGATTGAACTACATTCTTGCAGGTTTCATATGATCAAGGCCATTTTTTGTTACCCATTATTCTTCTTAACTTTCACATGATTTATGTACATTGAAAAGAAAACAATTTACTGTAACCTTTGAACCTTGAGCCTTATGCAATTTTTGAAAATCCTTTGTGAAAATCTTTACCTTGAGTTAAGTTGAGAACATTTGTGAGGTATTGATAAAAGTTCAAGTTTGGGGTTGGTGGAAAGATTGAAAAAGGAAAAGAAAAAAAAGAATTGAGCTAAGCATTTAATACATGAAAAGAAAAAGCAAAAGAACTGGGGAAATTCTCCCAAAAGCAATATTACCTAGACATAGGGATAGGAGGGTTCACTAGTGCAAAATTGATCTTTAACGTCACCCCATAGACGTCCGTCCACCAAAACCCCAACGTAAATAATTGACCGGTGGCATAAATGTAAATAATTGAGTGTGGAGACGTCCGTCCTAGAAGGGGCCGGACATCTATAATATAGTAGACGTCCGACCCCTCTAACGGACGTTCAAAAGCCTGACGGGAGAGTTGAAGATTCAGCCTTTTGAACGTCCGTCCTAGAGGGGGCCGGACGTCTATATATAGTAAACGTCCGGTCCCCTCAAGGACGGAAGTTCAAAAGACTGACGGGTTAAACTACCCTGTCAGCCTCTTGAACGTCCGTCCTAGA
>JAHCHA010012688.1:7674-28225 GCA_027742795.1 Vigna hirtella
ATTTTAGAATAGTATATAAGCTTTAGGACGTCCTAGGGTTTGTATCTTTGCCTGAGACGAAGCAAACACTCACTTTTCCACCCCTTGAAGGAAGATCTAGGATGCTTAGGCTACCTCTTCATCTTTCTAGGGTTCTATCTTTCTTTCATGCATTATTGTTCATCTAGTTTCACCATGAATATGGTGAACTAAACCTTGTATTGTTGTTGGGGAATCAATGTAGTCTTGTGAAACTCTCATATATGGAATTTGTTTTAACATCTTATTTTAAGACTTATGCTTTCTTTCATCATTAGTTAGGGTTTTTCCTCTTTGCTTATTGCTTGCTTTGTTTAACTCATTCATTGCCATGATTATTGATTTTGTCGATATGGGAACGTACGGGGAAATCTAGATCTGGGGAATTTCTCCCAATAGCATATTGGTTGCCTTTAAGCTCCTGCACTTCAGAACTAATTACTAGGAATGCTAGGAATTGTATGAACTCGTAATTAAGGATAGGCCTTCTTGCAAGGTGATTTAGAGAGTGGCATTAGCAATTGATGAAAAGAATGATGAATTCCTAAAGTATATGAGAGTGGATAAGATGAAATTGATAACCCCAACAACATACTCATCAATCTAATTCATTAAAGTGTTTGTTTTCCTCTTTTCCATTGATCAAATTCATGCATACATGTTTAATTACTGTCTTTTGCATTTAAACCTACAATCAATTGTTTACAAGTCTTAAATAATCAACAAATCATATAACTAACTAGGCCGTGAGTCCTTTGGGAAAACGATACTTGGTCTTACCTAGTTTTATTACTTGATACGATTCGGTCACACTTGCCGATTGTTAAACAAGTTTGTGGCGCCGTTTTTCGGTGTTCATAAATTTGTCATCATGCGTCCACAGACCGCTCGATTCTGTGATGCTCGTCCATTCGGTGTAGGCTCTAGCAAACCGTTTGGTCGAGGCTTCTACCAAGGCTTTCTGAGCTCGGTCGGTAATGACTTTTGCAGACCGTTTGGTTGTGACGGACCATTTGGACAAGCCTTCAGAAGACCGTTCGGTTATCTTCAACAGATCCTTTCTCAACCTTTCAATAGTGATTGTTTTGCACAAAATGATTGAGATAATTAAGCCCAAATAATTCAAATTAATTAAAATAAGAATTAGTCTTAAAATTAAGCCCAAATAGTGAAAATGAGATAAAAATGGAGAATTAAGCACAATTCACTAACACAATATGGTGCGAAAAGCTAAGTTAGTAGTAGAAAATAATGACTCATCAAAATAGACCACACTTAGTCTTTTGCACTCCTGGGCAAAATCAAGACGCAAAACAAGGAACCATTCTAAATACATCAAGAGTATGACACAACATCCGAACACAGAAACAAAAAGACACACAAGACACAAAACAGATTTACACAATCCTTAATGATTCTGGAAAAAGAAAGAAAGTAGACAACATCAATCGCACAGATAATCAGAGAATGCAGATACTCACGGAAGTCATCCAAGCAATTCCAAAAGATGGTAAAATAATCAATCAACTCAAGAGGTGAATCTAAAAGCAATAAAACCTCACAGATGCACTATCTTGTTTCTCTCAAGTGTCTAAGGTAAGCAATGCCAACTCAATGCACTCAAGAAAACAAACACAAACAGACTTGGCAAGCCTCTAATATCAACACTCAAAACATATGCATGTTCAAATCAAAAGGTCTTTTATGGATGAAATGGGGCCAAGGACAAGAGAGGATATAATATGGATGACAAGATATAAACCAAAAGAAATAGATGAGCAATGGGGATTAAGTGTAAACACAATCAAATCACACCCAAAACCTCTAATTCAATCCTCTTCTTGACTCCATTATTCACAATTTTTTTTTATTTCTCTCTTTTCAATTTTTTTATATATATTTTTTCTTTTCCCATCTTGTCTCTTTTCTTTTCTCTCTTTTTAGAACACAATTGTAAGAGACAAGATGCACACATAAAAACAAAACAAAAAAGAAGAGGAACCAACTAGCCAATTCATCAAAATCCCCAAGAAGACCACACTTCTTCCCAAAACACTTCCAAAGCTCCAAAATTCCCTAAGGTTAAGGTGATCATGGTTTTTCACTTAGGGTAATTAATGAGCTTGAAAACAAAGAATAGGGGAAAAGCATAGGCTTAAAGGGGTTATCAAAGGATCAAAACAAGGTAGGATTATTTGGCTAGAGAGGCTCAAGAACAAAACTGCCTTTATCACTTCCAAACATGCATATCCATCAAGAATTATCAAAAAGAGTCAAGCCAAGGTTTTAGATTTCACCTAGTTTACTCGTACTTACCGCTGAGCGCCAAAAGTGCCGCTGAGTGCCATTTAAGTGGGCTTGGACCTGTATTCTGTTATTTTTATGGACTTGGAGCTGTTTTCTGTTATTTTTATGTTCTATTTAAGGACTTGCACGTCCTAGGGATTGTATCTTTTGATGGCTTGAGCAGAGAAACACATTTTTCACCCCTTAGGGGTAGATTTGGGGATGTGACAGCTTTCCTCTTCTCTTTCTAGGGTTTTTCTATCTCTTTCATTCTTTCATTCCATTGTTCATCTAGTTCTTCCATGACGATGGAGAACTAAACCTTATTTGTTGTTGGGAAAGATGTAACCTCTTAAACTCTCATGTATTGAATTGATTCTTGATTATATATGCATTACTTCATTAATTGTTAGGGTTTTTCCTCTACACTCTATGCATGCTTTGTTTAACTCATTCAATTGCATGATCATTGATTTTATCGATATGTACACATATGGGGAAATCTAGAACTGGGGAAATTCTCCCGTAAGCAATATTGCCTAGACATAGGAATATGAGGATCAGTTGCCGTTAATCTTCTGTGCGAATGTAATCCATGATTAATTGCTAGGGAGACAAGACATTGTGAACTAGTAATTAGGAGTAGGCTTTCTTCACCGAGACATCGGGTTTAAGGTAAATTAGAAAGTAGCATTAACATTAATGAAGAAGATGAATTCATATATGCATGAGAGTATATTATGTGAAATCTAAACCCAACAACAATATCATCAACTTCATCCATTCATTCTTATGTTTAGCCTCAATTGATCAAATTGCATTCATGTTTATTTTATTGCATTTGCATCCAAAAATCCCAAAATTTGCTCTTTAGAGTCTTAATTAGTTGAGTAATCACATAACTATTTAGTGTCATGAGTCTCTTGGGAAACGATACATGGTCTTACCGTTTATTATTACTTGATACGATTCGGTACACTTGCCGAGGTTTTAACAAGTTTTTTACTCCGTTTTCGGGGATTAAAAATTTGTTTAACACCTACATCCTGGAGCTCCTTTTCACGTGTGGAGGCCTTTGAGAGTGTGTTTCCAAGACATGGAACAAATTCAAGATTTCATTTTAGATGTGGTTATATTGACAAAATAAAGTTGTTAAGATTAAATTAGATGCAGAATGAAAATACATCTACGCGAGGTTTAAAAGGTTGCTTAATAGTTTAGTTTAATTGGATAAAAATACATTATCCATCACTTGGATTTTTCTCTTTTCTATCAGCTTAGTCTAATTGAAACATCTTATAAAAATAATGATTCAACCAATAGACAATTGTAAGAAATTCCAACAAATGAGTAGGGAAGGCTTTAACATCCCCTTTTATCCACTTCTAACGTGAGCTCTTAGAATTTTAAATATCCAACGTGAGCTTAAACATTTATATATTTATGATTTCAAAAGACACTAAGATAATTAAACAAACTATAGGAAACTATAGCTCTTGCGAAATACCTCCCCATCCATCTTCAACAGTGATAACATGAGGTGAAAATGTAAATTTTAGAATAAGTGACTAAATTTCAAAGCAATAACTACATAGAAAATGGAGATTCAAAAAAATGGAATCTAGAAAACATGAAATATAAGTTGTCTTAATTGCATCTATTTAGTATGTAAGAAGACAAAATAAGCAAACTCAAGAGTTTAGAGAATTACATGGGAAATCCTTACCAGTAGTTGCTGCCTAACCTCAAGCCCTACACAATATCAAAGAAGTGTTGAATCAATGGATACTCTAAGGTTGAATCCTTATAGCCCCTCTAACAATACAAGCAAAGATAAGAACCTTAAACAAGAAACTTTATGTGATGAAATTGAAATCCAGCATTGCAGCACTTTTAGACATCAAGACTTTTTCACTTTTTGGAAGCTACAAGTCACGTGTTTTTATTGACAAAACTTCCTCCTTCCTCCATTTGCTTTCCCCACTTATTTTCCCTTCACCCATATAGCTGCAAAGAGTCCAAAAAAAACATAAGGTGTAAGTCCTTGTAAAAACCTTTTTCTCAATTAAAACATTGAATATATATAAATATATATATATATATAAATATATATATATAAATATATATATATATATATAAATATATATATATATATATAAAGATATATATATATATATATTATATTATATATTATAAAGAATTGGTTATGACACGTCTATCCTGCTTACATCAACAAGAATATATGGCTAGAATCTGCTTGATGTGAACCAAATAGATAATAAGAACAGAGCTTCAGAATGAGAAAAAAGTGAAAAATAATTGAAGGAAGGAAAGTTGCAATCTCATAACACGAGAATCTTGATGAGCATCTTCAGTAATCAAGAGAAAGTTCAACTTAGATTTTGGCGAAAAGCAAGTTTCTAAAGGATAGAACAGATACATAGAGTTCATGATTCTGGAGATAAGAAGATTACAGAATCCTTGCGAATGCAATTCGATTCTCTTCCAAAGTCCACTGATTCTCTGCCCCTGATGCATAGTAGTCATAAACCATCTTTGGCAATTTTTCCTTTGCAATTGCTTCATACTCAGTAACATTAGTTATCATCTCCATTTTCACAAGAATGACTTACGAAGTCCGCAAGATAAGCTGAAAGTGAGATCAAATGCATTTCGACGCAAAGATGGTATGCAAGCATGAAATACGAATATTTCAAACTTAATCTTTTGGGTTCATCAATGGTATTTCAATTAATCGCCATCAAATGAAAGATTGATTTGAAAACACATGAAAGCAGGATCTTCTGAAATTTTCATATCAAAACTTTAGTTTCATGATTTGTTGTGTGTTCACTATAGAGGAAACAAATCCCATTTTATGGGGACCATTTTACTTTATTTGATATTGACAAGCAATTCCACTAAAAGGATCACTTTATTTTACACTTTGATGAGCCAAGATCAGATTCAGAAGAAAACGATGACAAAAGAACAAACCGGTAGCTTAAAGATCAAAACCTTCAAACTACTTAAACCTCCAACAGTACCCAAAACAATGAATTGCAAACATTAGCACAAACCTAACCGTTTGTAGGAGGTGAGAAAACCCAATGGTGGTTATGGAACGATAGCTCAGTCACGCAGCGACAACGGTTTGAGCTTTCACGAGTCCAACAACCTAACCCTAGCTTCTTCTCAAGCTCGTGAATCTCCTTACCTCATCACTCTCACAGAGCCCTCATCGTCGTGATTCACATCACCAAATCACACTTTGCGACTTGATTTGTGCTTGCTATAATCTTTTCCACCAATTACATCCTCATTTTGGCACCTTTTCATCGATTCAACTCTTGAATCTTCCTTTTCCACCAAACACGCGACCTAATTCACATTTATCACCGAAAAATCTTCCTATTTTTCACTCTATGTCGAATCCTTTCCGCTCCTGGAGTATTATCGCGAACCTAGGGTTTTGCAGGTGCGTTCGTCCTCTTTCGAGTTCTCTTATTAACTTCCTTCATCGAATCGATCATCGTCTCATTGTTCACGATTATTCTTACAATCGGCTGCATTTACTCGTGGAGAAAGCTTCAAGAGTTTAAACTATATTCGATTCGATCCACTCGGTCTTCTTTGCGTCTTCCATCAAGAAGGTTCGAGAGAGCAGAGGAAAAGAAGTTATTAAAATGGGGAAAAGGGTTTCGTAAGAAATACCTCGTTATTAAATTTTTTAAATAAAATCTTTTCCCGGTATGTAATTTCGGTAGAAAACATTCACTTTTAATTATATACGGATTAGATCTCATTACATACGGATTTAATATTTAGATAACTTTCCCGCGACAACGTGCTTTATTTACATACGTATATTATATATGGATTATCGGTAGGTAAAAATGCGTATATAAAACCCGTATGTAACTCATTTTTCTGAATCCGTATGTAATATCAATATTATATACAGATTAAAATCCGTATGTAAATATCAATAGATAATTCCAACTTTTCTTGTAGTGAAAACTATAAGCAACCACCATCTATGCTTTAAAAAACCTCAACAATCATTAACTCAACATGCATCATAGAACAATAGAGCAAACACAAGAATATTACTCATCACAAACAACAGTTTATCACATCATACCAAACCATTGCACACAACTCATTAAACCAAGTACATAAGCAAACATAAAAATAAAAGAAAATTCAAATAAAGCAAAAACATAAAAATTCTGATCCAACAGCATCCATCAGTAGATGCTGTCAGTAACATCCATTAGTAGATGTCTTGTAGCATAGCATCCATCAATAGATGCTCTCTCATCTAAATCTTCATGCATCCATTAGTAGATGTGAATCCTTCTCATCAGCATCCATCAGTAGATGCTAATCTTTCCCATCTTCATCGGCATCCATCAGTAGACGCCTTCAGTAGTATCCATCAATAGACGTTATCATTCATCACCCTCATCATAGCAGCTTCCATCAGTAAATGTTGTCATCTGAGTCCTCCTAGCATCCCTCAGTAGATGTTGTCCAACATCCATCAATAGATGTTGTAATTCCTACAAAGCAAATTCAAATCCAAAAGAAAAAGTCAGAAATTGGGTTGCCTCCCAATAAGCGCTTGTTTAACGTCACAAGCCTTACACCATTAAGCACAATCTGCATCTATGATGTTGGTGTTCCTTTTGCTTTCATCACACCAACTTATCTACAACATCTTCTTGTTCACCATCTTTACCCTCCTTGAATAAGGAGCCTCAATCTCAATAACTCCATTCTCTTTGATATTTTTAACCACTTCATGCACAAAATTTGGTGAACATGACAGTTGAAGGCTGGCGCTCAACACCCTTAATGGGGCGCTCAAGCGCGTCCTGCAACCTTCTTTCGACCTTCTTCTCTTGATGATCTTGTACTCCTAGTACAGATTTTCAAATTTTATCCTGCAAACACTAAAGAACACTACACTAGACCACCCAATTAGCACAAACAGATAAAAAATTAAAAAGATAAAAATATGAAGAATTTTTAATCCCCGAAAATGGAGTCAAAAACTTGTTAACAAATCGACAAGTGTATCGAATCGTATCAAGTAATAATATATGGTAACACCAAGTATCGTTTCCCAAGAGACTCACGACACTAAACAGTTATGTGATTACTCAACTAATTAAGACTCTAAAGAACATATTTTGGGGTTTTTGAATGGAAATGCAATAAAAATAAACATGAATGCAATTTGATCAATTGAGGCTAAACATAAGAATAAATGAATGAAGTTGATGATATTGTTATTGGGTTTTAGATTTCACCTAACTTACTCTCATGCATATATGAATTCGTCTTCTTCATTAATGTTAATATCACTTTCTAATTTACCTTAAACCCGATGTCTGGGTGAAGAACGCCTAATCCTAATTACTAGTTCACAATGTCTTGTCTCCCTCGCAATTAATCATGCATTACATTCGCACAAAAGCTTAAAGGCAATCGATCCTCCTATTCCTATGTCTAGGTAATATTGCTTCCGGGAGAACTTCCCAGTTCTAGATTTCCCCGTATGAGTCCATATCGAAAAAATCAATGATCATGCAATTGAATGAGTTAAACAAAGCATGCATAGAGTGTAGAGGAAAAACCCTAACAATTAATGAAGTAAAGCATATATAATCAAGAATCAATTCAATATATGAGAGTTTAAGAGGTTACATCTTTCCCAACAACAAATAAGGTTTAGTTCCCCATTATCATGGAGAAACTAGAAGAACAATGAAAGAATGAAAGAGATAGAAAAACCCTAGAAAGAGAAGAGGAGAGTTGTCACATCCCCAAATCTACCCCCAAGGGGTGAAAAGTGTGTTTCTGTGCTCAAGCGATCAAAAGATACAATCCCTAGGACGTGTAGGTCCTTAAATAGATCATAAAAATAACAGAAAACAAGTACAAGCCCATACATATAACAGAAAACAGGTCCAAGCCCACGTCGTCGGCGCTCAGCGGTAGCTGCGGCACTCAAAACTGGTTCTCAACGCAACTTTTTCTGCACTCTGGTTGACTTTTCTGCACTCTGGTTGACTGGTTGACTTTTCTGCATTCTGGTTGACTTTTCTGCACTCTGGTTGACTTTTCTGCATTCTTGTTGACTTTTCTGCATTCCAACCATTCGGTACTTTAACTCTTCTTTCAAATCATTCCAATAGCCTACAAGATCAAGGGAATCTAGCACGAAACCATTAAATTCACCTTCAACTCTCTTATTCACAAAACTGAAGCAAAAACATGAGTTGAAGCAAGCTTCTAAACCAAAAAGGGTGTTTTTAATATCAAAATTAAGTATAAAAATAATGGTTTTTCAACCGTTATCACCTTCAGATTTGATCGAGCAGGGAAATGTTTTCCACAGTTGGATCTCAGAAGAAGTGATTGTTGATGAGCGGGTTCAACCGGTGCCTATTGATATTCAAGCTCTTGTGTATGTGAGCACCTTTGTCTTCCACCATGGGTGTTTGTTGGTCAAATTCATGTGTACCTCCTGCAATAAGGTTAGTGCATGGTGGCTCCAAAGAAATGACATGCAGGGGTATCACACCCAATTCTAGTGTAACAGGCTGACCCTCATATATACCCTCAAAACATGAATCAAGTTCAAATTTAGAAGCAATATCAACAACAGACTCAGATTCATGTTCAGTGCATGGAGAATAAACATTCAGATGTGATAGCAATAAGTGGTTCTCATCATGCAGAGAGGGAGAATTAAAAACATGTTCATCAACAATATAATCATCAACATACCTATCAATAGCATAATCATGAATAACACAATCATCATCAGAATAATCAATTTGAGGTATGTTTATCTCCACTTCCCTAAAGATTGGTAAAGTGGTGGAAGATGAAAATGGTCTACCTGGCTCAAAATTTCTGCTTATACCTTCTTGGTCCTTAAAATCTTCAACAGTCTCCGCAGATGCAAGAGTAGAGACATAGAACGGTGGGAAAGTAGGTGGCACAGTGAGCACATGACTCTGGTTCCCATCCCCTAGGTCAATGGCACTAACATCATTCGGAATCTGAACAGCTTGAAAATGTAATTTCTCTTAAACTCGAGACTGTTCCTCAGTGAGCTGAGTAGCCATATGACCAATCTGATTAGTCAAAATCTGAATGGATGCTCTGGTCTCTTGCATTAACTAAATGTTCTGCATGGTCATTTGCCCAATAACTCCTCCAATGTAGTCTCAAAAGTAGAAGGCTGAGGAGCTATTTCGGCAGGCTCATGAAGCTGCAACTACTGTGGTTCCTGGACTGGTGGAGGAGGCATATAAGAATTCTGGAATGGTGGTTCTTGATATTGATATTGTTGTGAAGTACCATACCATCCCAGGTTAGGATGATTCCATCCAGGATCATTGTTGTAGCCATACTGAGCAGGGAAGAATACGTCTAGAAATAGATGCTTAAGATCTTCCCAATAAGTTAGAGATCCGGGAGGAAGAGAATAAACCCAATCCTTTGATGCTCCTTGTAATGAGTGCGGAAATGCCCTTAAGAAAATGTGATCATCTAGGACATGTGGAGGTTTCATTGCAGAGCAAATGAGATGGAACTTCTCCAAATGTTTATGTGGGCATTCACTTGCAAAACCATGAAACTCGAGCAACAAATGTATCAGTCCAGTGTTGAAAACGCAATGAACATCATCCTCATCAAGTGGAACCGGCTCCCAAGGAGCACTCTCACGAGTGGGAGGATGAGTCATATAGTTCTCAACATATAAATCAGCATGAGAACCATAATCACAGTAACATGCAGAAGGAGAATCACAATTGTAGGCACAAGCAGAAGAAGCAGTATTCAAATAATCAAAATAGGTAGACATGGTGAAAGTAGGGGGGAAAGGAAGAATGCAATGAAAATATGAAACTAAAGTTATCTAAATGCAACACACAATACAACACACACAAAACAGAATAGCACACTCACATCACAAGACAAAACACAACACACACTAACATAACAAAAGACCTAAGACTGAATCGTTGATCCCCGGCAATTAAGAATGCAGTATAGACTAGGAAGTGACTCCTAACTCGTCTCTCAAGGACCAAATGTGGTTCGAGACTTAGGTCAAACACGTAGTGGGGGGGTTTGAAAGTGTTTTTGTGACACGAAATGAACTAAATTAAATTATGAAATTAAAGACAACCAAACATAATTAAAAGCAATGAAAAAAATCTGCAAAACAGAAATACCAAACTGATGGAAACGGCCTCCACGTTCAAGATTGGAGCGGCTCCTGGAACAAAATGACGCAGCGGAATGAAGAATGGTTTGAAGGTGTTCGGCGCATGCAAGGTGTTTGTCAGAATGCGTGACAGTGTTTGGATGTGTGTGTGAGGTAGAGTTCTAACTCAGAGGGCCTTCCAACTGGGAAGGGAGCTAGAGGAAGACAAGCTAAAACAACTTTAAGCAATGAACTTGAGAGAATGGCTAGATTTCAGCAGCATTTCATTATCAAACTCAAGTTAAGTTCTACAAAAGATGAAGCTCTCTTTTGTAGGAGAAGAGAAGCCTCTGAAACGTGCAAAAGAAGCTGCCAAAGTACATATTCAAAACGTTCATGAAGTAATTAAAACGTGTAGAAGATGCTGCAATGTTGGCTGGATGTGTTTCACATGGAAAAATATGGAAAACGTGCTCCAAAGTTGATCCGTTGTCGCTATGCGAGACTCATGTGCGCTGAGCGAATGGTAGTGGATACACTCTTCATTGCTTCTTTTGTTCTCCTTTGATTGGCAACTTCCTAGGATCCTTCCAACCTTTATTGGTAACCTACAAAACAAGGTAAATATATTTAGTTAAAGAAGAACACGCTAAGACTTAGAAAGAAAAAATTAAGTCCTTATTCAACTTCCCTTTCTTGGTCTTAGATTCAAGTTGATACTTCTTTGGATGGAAAGGATTGCACAAAATACGTGATGGCAATTGATTTAAAAGAAAAATTAATAATGGAAGAGTGCACAATAATTGGAAAAGAAGTAAAGAATTGGAAACCTTCCCTTTTAGGTTCCATGAGTTTTAGTAGAGTTGAATTTGCCATCTGTAGCAATTTCCTTTTTTCTCTATTTTCCTTTGCTTTTTTCTTTTCTACTTCTCTTCTTTCTCTTTCTTGTCTTTCTTCTTCTTTCTCTCTTTTATCTTCTTCTCTTCTTTCTTCTTCTCTTCTCTCTCTTTCTTCTCTCTCTCTTCTCTTCGTCTTGTCTTATTTCCTCTTGTTGTCTCTCAACATCTCTTTGTAGTCTCTTAACCTTCAACTCTAGTTTCTTAGCTTTTAACTCCTTAAGCCTAATTTCAAATTCTAGTTCTCTAAGAAGGAACTCATTGTCGTTTAAGCTTTCAAGAAATGTTTTTCCTTCTTCAATGAAATCTCTCAAGAATTTGAGGTTTTTCTTAATATGTGAAGGCACAAACTCCTTTCTCATGCAATAATAAAATGGTAAGACCAAGTATCGTTTTCCAAAGGACTCACGACCTAGACAGTTATGTGATTTGTTGATTAACTTAAACTTGTAAACGAAAATATTGTTGTTGAATTACGATAAATAAACATGAATGCAAAGTTTTGATCAATGGACTTGAATGATCAAACTACATTCATATTTAATTTTTTGTTTTTGCATTTGAAACCAATGATCTCGTTTTATTTAAAATCAATGGAAGCATGATTGATTTTGCCTAAATTTTTCTGTTGAATCATTTGCTTGCTTGTTACACATTATCAAGGCCATTTATTCTTTTCCCATATAAGCCAATACCAAAATGTGAACCCAATAATAAACAATTTTTGTTCTATCCTTTTAACCTTGAGCCTAAATATGAAAAAATCGTTTTGAAATCCTTGCCTTGAGTTGAGTAGAGTATGGTAATGGAGAATGGTTCAAGTTTGGGGTTGCGAGAAACCGGAAAGAATTTTGTGAAAATCTTTAAAGAGCATTGAGTAAAAGAAAAAGAAAAGAGAAAAAAAGAACGAAAAGAAAAGGTTAAGCTCAATGAAAGGAAAGTTGGGAATGAGTTGAAGATTGGTTTCTCACATAAAAGGAGAAAGAGAGATTATTGCTAATGTAAATAATGAATTATGCACTCTCTTAACTCAAGAAATTTTGTTGTCTAGAAAAACCAATTTTCTTCTTAGCCTGACCACGTTACAAGCCTAGAAAAAGTCCTTGTGATGATAACTTGCTTGTGAATGTGTTTGATGTGTTTAAATGAAAGGAAAAGTTGATTTATGTGACATTGTGATGGTAGAGTGTAAGAGTGTCACCTCACTATACACCTTTGAGTGAAACACTTTTGAGTTTTGAGTGACACACTGTCTTTGGTGAGGAATAGTTCCATGTACATAGGGTAACATTTTGTCTGCTTGTTGATCATTCATAAGGTTGTGGCATTTGTTGTGTATTTTTTGTTATGTGAGCATCGTAATTGAAGCTTGATTGGCTATGACATCATCAATCTTGATTGATCTTACTATTATGAGCATACATGAGTTATAAGACTCGGATAAAATAAAAATATATTATTTTTATTTTTATAATTTTTAATATTAAATATTTTATTATGGGAGGTTAGTGAATAATAATATTGTTTAGGAATTGTATGAAAATTTCTTGATATTGGTTTTTATTTTAATTTTAAAAATAAGTTAAAGAAAGAGTTGAATAAATAATACTTGCACTAATATTTTCGAATGATGATGATGTTCTAATGATTAGTGTGCTTGTTATCTTCCTTGACAAGGGTTTGATCCTCTCGTGCTACTCTCGCAGATTTTAAGCTTTGTTTTATTTGTTTTAATGGTAGAAGGGTGGGGCCGTGCTGGCCAACCTTTATGCGTGCAGGAGAGGAGAGAATGTTTTGTTTCTTATTTTCTTTATCATTTTCCCTTACGTCGACAAGGTTTTGGAGGGAGAGTATATTACTTTTGCATGGCACACTTAAAAAGCAGGGTTAGAGGGTTTTTTTTTTTTACTAAGCTCTTTTCACTTTCGTTCCAATTAGGAAAGTTTGAGTGATCAAACCCTTAGCTCTCTAAGAGCTCGTTTAGAAAACTTTTTGGGTGGAGTTAATACCTTTTAAGACACCAAATTTTCTATTTAATAGCGGAGATCCTTGTAGAAAAGTATTGGAGGTTATGAAAGGAAACTTGGGGCAGGTTTTTAGTACCAAATCGGGGGAGGTTAATAACGGAGCTTTGGTTGGGCTTTTAGGGTAAGAAGAAAAGTGAGAATATATATATATATATATATATATATATATATTTATGTGTGAGTGTGAGAGATGAGTGAGTGTGAGAAACAGAGAGAGAGAGAGAGTCCTTTCTAAACCTAGTTTCCATCTTGGAGAGATGAGTGAGTGTGAGAGATCGAAGGCTTAGATTCTTGCATAACCAAGGTAGCATAGTGGAGTTGCAGCCGCGCGCTGTCTCGAAGGAGTAAGACGTGAAGAGCTAGGCGTGTAGGAGGAATCCAGGTAAGGGGAGTAACCTAGAATTATTGTTATGTGCAACTAATTTATATATATATATATATATATATATATATATATATATATGTGTGTGTGTGTGTGTGTGTTTGCTTCGTTGGTTATTGGGTGGAATAGGTTTTATATTTGCCTGGGGTTTGGGTTCGAAGGGATGAACTTGGTTGTATGTGGATAACAAGAGATGTATGTGGATGTGGTCTTAGAGTGTCGGAATGTGAGGTTCTGCAAAATATGTTGTGTGTAAGTGTGTAGGTAAAATGAACGAGAATGAGAAGAGAGTGGTTGAGTGTGTGGGAGGAAGATAGTAAAAGTATTTAGAATGGTGGTTTGGGTTGGTGTTGGGGCGTAAGAAAGAACGGAGCCAGTGGGGTTTAAATAAAAATGAAGCGGAAAAGGGGTTGAAATGTGAGCGTTGGGAGATTTAGGGAGAAAATAGGGGTTACTCGGTGAAAGAAAAAGAAGGGAGTAAAGAGTTCTGGGGTCTCAGGTTGTTGGGCGAGAAAAGAAGCTGTGAAGGTGTTAATGGTAGGGTAGGTTTATATGAGTACGAGAGGAGAGGAGTTGGTGAAGAAAAAGAAGAGGATTGTTGGATGGGTTTTGGAGGAGAATGGGGGTCTCTTGAATGATCAGTGAAGTTAGTGGACGTTGGAGTTGAAGGGAGAAGTAGATGTGTGGATAGTACCGGTGAGAGAGTAAAAGAAGGTTTGTGCTTGGGTGTACGTGTGGGTGATGCTGTTTTGGGTACGTGAGAAGTGAGGTTCTAGGTTGATGGCTATAAGTGATGTGGGTCCCAATTGGTCGGAAAGGAAGATGAAAGAATGTTTTAATTAGTCTTTGGAGTAGATGAGAGAATGAGGGATTTTGATAAAAGGGAAGGGGGCTTTGTTGGTGTTGCCTGGGAGTTACGTTGTGAAGCTTAAGTGAAGAGAAGGAGAAGTTAATTTAGAAGTTTAGGTAGTACGGATAGAGTGGAGTTCTCTGCATGGGTTTTCTACGATGTATTGTGGATGAGTGTGAGAGAGAGTTTCACGTGATTGGAGGGCACAAGAGGAACTAATGGGAGAGGGCATTCTTGTGGTTAGAGAGGAAGGGATGTGGTAGCAGCGCATGCAGAAGGGAGTAAACCTTCTCAGTTTGGCTGGGAAGATAGTAAATGATGGTTAAAATGGGTTGAGTGAATAAGAGAAGGATTGTGTAGAAGAAGTTTTGGGTGAAGATGTGTGATGGTGCAGGTTCAATAAGAGGGAAAAGAAAAGGTGAGAGTGTTAGTGTTGTAAGAATTATTTACGAGAGCATAAATAAATGGAGTGGTGAGAGAAATTCTAATGTAGTGAAAGTAGAGAAGGGATGGGTAGTCTTGGATGTAAGTTTAGAAGGGAGGAAGAATAAAGATGTGAGAGAGAAGTTAGAGGAGGCTTTATGTGATGGTCATAGGAAAGATAAGGGAACACAGAGATGATATGTGAATATTGGGGATGAATTGGAGATGAGTGGGTGTTGGTGGTGGTTACGTGAATTGGAGTGTTTCCTTCTTTATGTGAGAGACTTAGGTGGTTGGAATGAGTTGAAGTGCGTAAGGGAGTGGTGTGAATAAGAATGACTTATTGGAGGGTTTTGGGAAGAAGGGTTATGGACTAATGAGTACGGCGAGGAATAAGGGATAAAGTAGTATACTTGATTTTTATATAGGAAAAGAAAGCAAAGTAAGATTGGAAGTGGTAAGCAGATGTAAGCGTGAGTCTTAAATTGGTGAAGGGAGAAGTATTGAATGGTTGTGAGGGTTTACGTGAAGAGTTGTGAAGGTTTTTGTATGGGAATGAATTCACGTCCAGGGGTTGTTGTGAGAGGGAAAAGTGAATTGCTTTGAGTGGATAAATGGAGCGGGTCCCGCGTGAGTTGAGTGAATATGTTATTTATAAGATGCAAGGGGTGGAATCAAGAAAAGGGGTTTTCGGTTGAGTAGGGGTAGGGGGGAAGTAATATTAGGCTTTCATTAAAAAGGAGCATGGGGGAGAGTAAGGGGGTAGGATGTGAAATCTTGGGTTGCAGGAGATAAATGTGTTTTACGTTTGTATGGAGAAGAAGAAAAAATAAAATAAATGGAAGAAGGGTATGATGCCTAGTATTTAAGTGAATAAAGAAATGAAAAAAGGGAAGTAACAAGGACGGGGTTGCATGACCGTGAGGGAGAGAGAAGGGGGAATAGGTTAAATTCATGAGCATTGAATAGTGTGGGTCCCACGATGGTTGGTTAGGGGTGGTTGTTAACACTCGGCAAGGGTATCGAATCGTATCAAGTAATAATAAAATAGTAAGACGAAGTATCTTTTTCCAAAGGACTCACGGCCTAGACAGTTATGTGATTTCTTGATTAAATTAGACTTGTAAACAAAATCATTGTGTTTGAGTTGCGGAAAATAAACATGAATGCAAGTTTTTGATCAATTGGATTAAAAGAAGCAAAAGAGATTGATGTAAAATATGGAATGATGATGTTGTTAGGGTTTCCGATTTATCCTATCCACTCTCATGTATTCACTAATTCATCTTTTTTCATTAATGTTAATGTCATTTTCTAATTTACCTTAAACCCGATGTCTCGGTAAAGAAAGTCTACTCCTAATCACTAGTTTACAATGTCTTGTCTCCCTAGCAATTATTCATGCATTACATTCTCACAGAAGCTTAAAGACAATCGATCCTCCTATTCCTATGTCTAGGTAATATTGCTCTTGGGAGAATTTCCTCAGTTCTACATTTACCTATATGTGTCCATATAAATAACATCAATGATCATTCAATTGAATGAGTTAAACCAAGCATGCATAGAGTAAAGAGAAAACACCCTAACAATTAATGAAGCAAAGCATATAAAATATAGAACCAATTCAATACATGAGAGTTTCAAAGGATTACATTGGTTCCCCAACAACAATGGAGGTTTAGTTCACCATAGACATGGTGAAACTAGATGAAAAACAATGAAAGAATGAAAGATAGAACCCTAGAATTTGAAGAAAGGAGCTTACGCATCCAAAATCTGCCTCCAAGGGGTGAAGAAAGTGTGATTTCGCCTCTTTCTGTCCAAAGATACTAACCATAGGTCGACTAAACCCTTATATAGTTTATTAAAATGTACAGAAAATAGGCCCAAGCCCAATTAAATGGCGCTAAGCGGCACTTTTGGCGCTCAGCGGTAAGTGCGGTTCTTCAGAATGACGCTCAGCTGCAGTTTTGGCCCTCAACGGTAACTGCGGTGCTTCAGAACGCCGCTCAACGGTAAAGGTTGCGTTGAGCGGTGAATGCGACTCTTCTTTTGTGCACTTTTACTTCCTTTCCTGAGTCTAGCTCCTTACTACTTTAACTTCTTTCATCTATTTCATCTTAATTCCTGCCAAAACAAGGGAAACCAAGCATAAAACCCATCCAACTCTCTTATTTCCAAAACTTAAGTAAAAACATGATTCCAAGCTAATTTTTAAGTCATAAAGGGTTTTTTTAATATCAAAATTAAGTATAAAAATAACGGTTTTTCAACCGTTATCATGTAGCGGAAGATGTTGTGGATTGTATAAAGAAACTTAAATTCCTGGTGGATTTTGTGGTGATGGAGATGGAGGAAGATGAGAAGATCCCAATTATTCTTGGAAGACCGTTTATGAAAACGGCAAAGGTAATCATCAATGTGGATGATGGGATCACAGTGCTTCAAGACCGAGAGGAAAAGGTGATCTTTAATGTCTTTAAAGCTGAGCAGCAGATTTAAGAGAAGAAGACTAATCATAAAGCTGCATGTAAGGATGCTCCAGTGATTAGCCCTAAAGCTGTCAAGACGGTCATCAAAGGTAAAAATTGTTTCTTATCACAAGTTAGGGAAGAAGAAAAAGATGACAAAGGAAGGATGGTTCAAGATGACTTGATTGATGCACAATTCAAACTTGGCACACCTGTAATATTCAAGTGTAAGTTATGGGTTGTGAAAGATTTTAAAGAGAATGGAGTGATAGAGATTGAAGCTCCATATTCAAGACGAGTCAAGAAGGTGGACCGAAAGAAATTGATTAGTTGGTGTGATGAAAGCAAGGAGAACACCAACATTAAAGTTGGAACTTGAGCTTTATTGGGTCAAGCTAATGACGTTAAAAGAGCGCTTACTGGGAGGCACCCCAGTGATTTAAAAACATTAATTTCTTTGAGTTTGTTTATTTTGGTGATGTAATTATAAACTTTGGGACATTGTTTTATTTTGTTATGAGACTGTTATGTCATAGCATCTACTGATGGATGCTAGGTGATAGAGTATCTACTGAAGGATACTATGCTTATACACACCTACTGATGGGTGTTGGTGAGAAAGATATGCATTTACTAAAGGATGTTGGAAGATTCATGGGTCAGGCTCGTTATGATAAACAAGCGCTACCTAGGAGGCAACTGATAACAGTTGAAAAACTGTTATCTTTATACGTAATTTTGACGTTAAAGACAACCTTTATGACTTAGAAATTAGCTTGGAATCATGCTTTTGCTTAAGTTTTGGAAACAAGAGAGTTGGATGGGTTTTATGCTTGTTTTTCCTTGTTTTCACAGGAATTAAGATGAATTAGATGAAAGAAGTTGAAGTAGTAAGGAGCTGGAGTCCGGAAAGGAAATGAAAGTGCACAAAAGAAGAGCCGCAGTCACCGCTGAGCGCCAATTTTACCGCTAAGCGGCATTCTGAAGTCCCGCGGTCATCGTTGAGGGCCAAAACTGCAGCTGAGCGTCAATTCTGAAGACTCGCACTTACCGCTGAGCGGAAAAAGTGCCGCTGAGCGCCATTTACTTGGGCTTGGGCCTATTTTCTGTAATTTTTATGAAACTATATAAGGCTTTAGTCGAATTAGGGTTAGAGTCTTTGGACAGAAAGAGGCGAAATCACATTCCTTTCACCCCTTGGAGGAGGATTTTGGATGCTCAAGCTCTATTCTTCAACTTCTAGGGTTTTATCTTTCATTCTTTCATTATTTTTCATCTAGTTTCACCATGTCTATGGTGAACTAAACTTTCATTGTTGTTTGGGAACCGATGTAATCCTTTGAAACTTTCATGTACTAAATTGGTTCTTTAATCTATATGCTTTCTTTCATTAATTGTTAGGGTTTTTCTTCTATACTCTATGCATGCTTTGTTTAACTCATTCAATTGCATGATCATTGATGTTATTTGTATGGACACATATAAGTAAATCTAGAACTGAAGAAATTCTTCCAAGAGCAATATTGCCTAGACATAGGGATAGGAGGATTGGTTGCCTTTAAGCTTCTGTGCGAATGTAATGCATGAATAATTGCTAGGGAGACAAGACATTGTAAACTAGTGATTAGGAGCAGGCTTTCTTCACTGAGACATCGGGTTTAAGGTAAATTAGAAAGAGGCATTAACATTAATGAAGAAAGATGAATTCATGAATACATGAGAGTGGATAGGATGAGTTGGAAACCCCAACAACATAATCATTCATATTCTACATCAACTGTTTTTGCATCTTTCAATTCCATTGATCAAAACCTTGCATTCATGTTTATTTTTCGTAATTCAACAACAATATTTTCGTTTACAAGTCTAATTTAATCAACAAATCACATAATTGTCTAGGCCGTGAGTCCTTTGGGAAACGATACTTGGTCTTACCATTTTATTATTACTTGATACGATTCGGTACACTTGCCGAGTGTTAACAACAACCTAGTTGTTTGAATTTATCTAAGTGTTAGTTGCATTGTAGGTTCTTAATTGTAGAATGTTTGAGTGATGTGAGAGATTAAATGCATTGATTGAGTGAGAGTATGTGGAGTGAGTGGAAAATTCATGAAATTCGAAAAATTGAGAGTTGAAGTTGAGTGAATATTGGTTAAGCACGCTTAGGGTAAGCAAGAAAAGAGGAGATAATGTGTCGCGCTCACCGCTCAGCGCCAGATTTAAGGCGTTGAGCGCGACTTCTACAGATTTGGGTTTTAGGTTAAAATTGTGCTCAGCGTAAGCTTGCCCATTAGATGCTTTCCTGATACAAGAAGGCCTAGCACCATTGGACCTATCACAAGAGGGATGATCAAGAAGCTACAAGATGAGTACTCTCCCAAAGGCCAAACCCTCTTTGCTATCTTTGGATGGAAGATTGGAGACCTAGAAGATGCTTTTAAGATGCCAAAACATGGAGAAGGGTAAAAGTGGACTTTGGCACATGGGGGGGGGGGGTGTGCGCATAGTAGCCTAAAGGGTAGTATTAGATTATTTCAAATCCTTATGCGCATATGTAATAAGCCACGTGAATAATATGGCTTCTAGAAAAACCATCACATTTTGCACATGTGGGTAAGGTGGCACTTGATCCGTATTTTGTGGATCTCCTTACCCCACATACATTGCATTGCATGGAGTTGAGAGTTAGCTATATAAGCTACTGAGATAAGCATGTATTTCACTTTTGGAAATATATAGAAGATGAATTCTGCACTTTGCAATTTTCTCTCATCCGAAAGTCATCTCTACTTGCTTGCTTTTCCATTGCTATCTTCTTCCATTGTGGAAGCCGCCTGAGATAGTCTACCATTCCCTCAAGCAAACTTCCATTTCACCTCACCATAATCACTTCAATCCGCTGCATACATTTCACTCAGTCCAGCCAAAACAGAGAGCCTTCTCGGCTACAACTGATCCA
>JAHCHA010012688.1:40067-62531 GCA_027742795.1 Vigna hirtella
GCTCGTCGACCACCGAACGAACGCTCGTCCAGTGTGGAACGAACGGTCGTCCAGCAGTAAGAGGTCGACGAGCGTTCGTTCTCTGGTGGACGAGCTTCGTTCGCTGGTGGACGAGCGTTCGTTCGCTGGTGGACGAGCGTTCGTTCGTCATCTCAGCATCCACTCATCAATTTTTTTAACGTCGTCCAGCCAACTTAACGGAAAGGACTCAATTGATATCAATTTTCAAAATTAAGGACCATTTTGATACACTTTAAAAAACGAGGACCCATCTGAGACATTCGTACATAAATAGGGATGTCGAAAAGGATTAAACCTAAAAACAAAGTAAACAAAACTAAGACAAGAAATAAAAATACAATAGAATAAGATAAAAAACAATATAAAATAAGCTAAAATAGAACAAAATAAAAGCAAATAAAATCAATTTATAGTAATCAAATCACATAAAATAACATCCAATAACGTAAAATTAAATTAAATAAGCTCAAATAAAATAAAATAGAATTATCTGAAAATAAATTCAATCAAGTAAAATAAATTCAAACATAATTATTGACTAAAACAAAAACAAAAATCAAATCAAATGGAATAAAATAAAGTAAACATGACAAAATCTTTTCACAACCAATTACAAAACAAACTAAAATAAAATAAACAAAAATGAAACACAATAAAAATAAACCAAATCACAAGAAATGAAGATAAAATAAAATTGTTCTTTTTTTTATTTTTGTGGTGAATTTTAATTATCCGGACAAAATTGAGTGTTGACATAATGTTATGAAATTTCATGTATAAACCTATGTGAACGTCATGTACTAAAAACTTACCACGTCAAATTGTCAGGTCATCAAAAACTCCCGTTAACCCAATTTAACGGTAAGGATCCAATTGAGTCAATTTTTCACTTTTAAAAACTTAATTGGAAAAAAAATTAAGAAAAAGATCTAACTAGAAAAACTCAACATAAATAAGAACTACGAAAGTGATTTAACCTTTTATTTATCAAATAACGCTTTAAAGGATAAGAGAAAGAATATGGACATAAATTAACCTAAATTTCAACCTGAACTCTTGAATGCTTTGAAATTAAAACAAAGTTTAAATATTCTTTTTCAGTTCCATTAAAAACTGGAATGCCTTTTAAAGAAAAAAAAAACAGTGATAAAGGCATAAAACTTCAAAATAGACCTTTAAAAGACGATTAATCTTAATAATAATACTATTTTACAAGTGAACTTTAAATTGGAACAAAATGCAAATTACAAATTTTCTCGAATATAATTATAATGCAATCTATAACTCATTTCTAAAAATTAGTAATAAAATTAACAAAGGCTTTTAATGTTATTTTGTTTCCAGCATTAAAAAATTACATGAAAAATACAAGAAATAAAATTACAATACGACTACTCAATTCAAAATGACAAAAATAACAGTGGCTGACTCAAGGTTTAACTAGTGCTTGCCTGTTACCGTAAAACTTACGAATTTTACTCCTCGATTTAATTTAAATAATTCATTAGCTATAGATTGAGATGTACAGAACGAATTCAAGAGAACTCGAAATACTTTTAAATTAAGTTAAATATTCTATATGTAATGTTTTACAATTCGAGATGTAATTACCTTTAAATATTTTTCTAAAATTTATATATTGCATTTTAAATCATCGCACTTTGAACTTGTAATGGCATTCAAATTTTACTGATTTATTAAACTATTATTATTGCAGGAGATCATATTCATATTAACTAAAATACGAATAATGAATTTTAAGGCACGTGTATATAAACACACGACGCGATCATACACACACACATTGTAGTACTAAAATTCGTAAAATGAATTTTTAACTTTAAGCCATATTAATTTTTTTTTATTTGAAAAAAATGAGTCTTAATTGGTTCAGACCACTTGAGCTGTGTTATTTAAATAACTCAACGGTGCCGTGTTAAAATAACGCTATTTAACTTTAATCAACTCACATAAAACACCTAGATGTAAGGACATTTAAGCCAATTTTCAATCAGGGAATCTTGGAACCTATTATGCCATTATCGAAGACGGAGAAAGAGGAACATGTATATTTACACACGATATGTCCGATATTAATATATCATACAATTGATCGAATATTGTGAATTTAGTTTCATCATTCAAGTTGTAGCAATACGAAATATAAAGATAGCTCGAAAACATTAGTTTCACCACCACAAACAAGGCCAAAAGAGTGGACAGCTTCCTCTTTACCAGCCTGCCTTGATTGCCTGCGATAGAGGCCATCACATACGAGCACAAATTAATTTATACATGAATTTTGGTACCATAACCAGAGAATCAATGAATCAAACAACAAATCAAGCTAGCCAGGATAAGCTACTCATACACAGCTATCATTTTGGTAACGGATAAATTCTCATTTTGGCAATTGAAGTCAATGCAACTACAAGCTGCACCTTGCACACACACACAATGACCCAACACTAGTTCCAGAAATACGATGCATTACACTAAAAAACTATTTACAAAGGAGTATATCGTTATAAACGGATCTAAAACCATATTTTCAACTCAGACATACAAAATGAACCAATTCACAATGATAATAAGTTTGTATTATGCATAATGAAGCATCGACTATCATGACCTAAACAAGATGAAATACGATAATTTCCAATCAATAATATTTGCAGTATAGGATGAATTATGACAGGTTTGATACATTTGATCAAAATGTTAAGATCCCATGTTTTAATACCAAAAAATTGTAAAGGATGGTCCAGCTAAAGCCAACAAAAGAAATATTAATTGAAGTCAATATATAACAATTACTGGGAAATATAAGATCTATGATATCAATAAATCAAATTGCAATACTATTTGAAGAATCATATTACCTAGAACTTGGTGAGAAATTAAAACTACTCCTCCATCATACAATGAGGCATACCTCAACCAGGATTTGAGACAGTTCAACAAAAGCCATATATAGAGATAAATAATCCATTTCTTCAATACAAACTTTGTCAATAAAAGCAACAATAGCTTGAATATATCACTGAATTAAATCAATCAGATATAATAGCATACCTTTAAATGTATTTATCTGTTGCATAACTACTTTCACAAATAGCATGCCTCAACTGTCTTCGATTTCTTTGCTGCCCCCGCTACCATCACGTTCTATGTAATCAGCAGCATCATGCGGACTTTCAGCAGGCTGTATGATCTTACCAAATAGGAGGATTGAACCAGAACCAACTTTGGTGTTGCAATGCCTGGTCCCAGTAAACTCTGTGTCAAAGGAATGTAAACTACTCTGGCTATGTGGTGACGTGTCATCTGATTGAGAACTGCTAATGTTTAGATCCGTAGAAACAATTCCCAAACTTTGCACTGTATTGTTCCCAAAGGAACTACTACCCATGTACAGATAAGAGTTATCGTTTAAAAAGTTGGAAAAACTTGATGCAGAAAATAGATCATGCCTGGCTCCCTGCATGCCAGCAGGAAAAGTATCATAACTCAACAGTTTTTTATCCATATTTCCCATTGTTGAGTTAGGGAAACCTATCATAGGAAAGAAGGGGTCTCCCTCCCTATCACTAAACAGTCCAGATCCCTGGTCAGCTCTAAACCTTTTTGAAGGGGAAAACGCTGTATGAAGTGCAAGTGAGGGGGAAACAAGTTCAACCTGCCAAGGACTGACTCGTTTTGCATTTTGTAAGACTTCAGGTTCATCCCAGTTAACCTATGATGTTGAGATCATAGAAAATGGTAAGAAGGCGACAGCAGTCATTTCAGATAGATCAATCATAAAACAAAATTTTCTAAGACAAAGGTTTCTTATCAATTAAAAGAGTATGCCATCACAAATGACATAATACCAGGATCCGTTGACAAAATATTACAGGAGAAAAAGAACTCAAAATATAAATGGAGATAATAGCAATCTGTATTTGAAAAAGAAAAGAAACTACCAGTTAAACAAAACAATATCACCTTTAGAGGGAGAGCTTAAGTATAGCTCAACTATCACGGACTAAACCCCAGAGGAGAATATTTAGATACAAAGAAAAAAAAAAAGTAATACATTTATAGATTCAAATGAGAAAATGTTACATCTTACCCTTAGTCGTAGTAAAAACACAGATATAATATATCTTAATAAACTTGAAGTACAGCAGGTTTTCCATTTTCTCAGCTCAACCTATTTATGAACAAGGTAAATAGAAACTGTCCCAACATTAGGTAGTATCACGCTTCTATTTTCTCTTTTCATTAATACTGAAGGGCGAATATTTTCTGCATTGCCCTTACCCTAAATCTGTCCTCCTGTAGCCACGAAGAAAAGATGTAATGATAGGTTCTCTAATCAAGAACCTATAGGAAACACAAATTCACTCACCCAGAGCACACACTCACAACAGAACTGTATAACCTCCTTTGTATTAACAACAATCAAGCATGTCTGATACAATGGGTTTCAGAGAGCTTAACCTCCCCCTACAGGACCTAAGAGTTCCTGTCAACTAATAAGACTCCAAAACTAACTCTCCCCAACAGCCCAACCCCCTTTTATACCAACCTACCTAACTGCCTTGGCAGTTAGGCTGTGTAACGTTTCTCCTTCTCCTATATACAAGTAGTTTCCTATCATTACGCCCCTCCTCTCCAACAACCTTGTCCCCAAGGTTGAATTCAGGATACTGTTCCTGAATAGTCGCCTCATCTCCCCACGTCGCGCCCTCTTGTCCTCCCTCTTGCCACTCAATCAAAACCTGAGGTATTTCTTCTGCTCCCAGTTGTCTCTGCCTTCGGTCCAGAATTTTGACAGGCCAAAACATGGGTCCCTCTGCCTGCAACTCAGCTGGAAGTTCCTTTTCAACCCTCTGCTCTCCCACCGCCTTCTTCAGTTGGGATACGTGAAAAATTGGGCGTATCCGGGCTGCCTCGGGTAATTGTAAACGAAAAGCTACCTTTCCCACCTGCTGTAACACCTGAAAAGGTCCATAGTAGCGTGCTGAAAGTTTCGGATGTAAGCGGACTGGCATGGATGACTGTCTGTGGGGTCTAATCTTTAAGTAGACCCAATCCCCCACCTTAACATTCGCTTCCCTCCTCCGTTTATTCGCCTGGGTAACCATTGCCTCCTAAGACTGCCTTAAATGTATCTTGAGTTGTTTTAGAGCCTCATCTCTTATCATCAAATCTTGGGCCACAGTCTCCGCCGCCGTCTCTCCTGGAATAAAACGACTCAAGGCTGGTGGCTTGCCCATATACGATTTCGAAGGGGAAACACCTTGCTGCACTTTGGTAACTGGTATTATACCAGTATTCGGCCCACGATAGCATCTGCTTCCAACTCCTAGGCTGCTCTGAGCAAAAACACCTCAAATACCCTTCCAAGATTCTATTCAAAACTTCTGTTTGGCCATCCGTTTCTGGATGGTAGGCCGTGCTCATTTTGAGCTGGGTACCTTGCATTTTGAAAAGCTCCCTCCAGAACACACTTAGAAATAGGGGATCCCTATCACTGACTATGGATACCGGGATCCCGTGCAGTCGCACTATGTCCTGGATGAATGCCTCTGCTACAGTACGAGCCGAATATGGATGTTTCAACGCTATGAAGTGGCCATATTTACTGAGTCTGTCGACCACCACCAGTATAGCGTCAAAACCGTGAGATTTGGGTAACTTTACAATAAAATCAAGGCTTACCTCCTCCCAAACGGCCTGAGGAATTGGCAGAGGTTGTAGGAGACCCTGGGGAGAAGCAGCCAAGTACTTATGCTGCTGACAAATCACACACCCCGCCACAAACTCCATAATCGTTTTCTTCATTCCCAACCAGTACAGTGATTGAGCTATTCGCCGGTATGTGCGAAAAACCCCAGAATGGCCTCCGGTGCTCGTCACGTGAAACTCCGCTAGCAACTTGGGGATCCAACCTGATTTAGCCGATAATACCAATCTTCCCTTGTAGTGTAAGCGATCATTCTCTAACGTGTAGGCTGCGTGGCTGTTTGGGTCCCCTCGGATATCCTCCATTATTTTTCTAAGTGTGTCATCCTCCTCCACTTCTCTTAATATTTCCTGGAAATCATGCCAGTATGGTCTGGAGATAGCCCTCAACTCCCCCTCCTCCATACCTCCTTCTTCCTTTCTAGACAGAGCATCCGCGACCTTGTTTGAGCTTCCCGTTTTGTAAACGATATCAAAATCATAGCCCATCAATTTTGCTATCCAATTCTGTTGGCTGTGCGTGGTAATCCTCTGTTTTAACAAGTATTTTAGGCTGCGCTGATCTGAATGAACCACAAACCTCCTCCCTAATAGATATGGCCGCCAGTGCTGAATGGCCATTACCAAGGCCATCAATTCTTTTTCGTATATGGACTTACTTCGGGACCCTTCTGATATCGCCTTGCTAAAGAAAGCAATTGGCTTTCGGTTTTGCATCAACACAGCCCCCACTCCACTCCCCGATGCATCGCACTCCACATGAAATTCCTGAGTAAAATTAGGCAGCACCAAAACCGGTGCCGAAGTCATAGAAGATTTCAGAGCGGCCATGGTTATCCGAGCTCGTTCCGACCATTCAAACTTTCCCTTTTTTCACAATTCCGTCAGGGGTTTGGCCAACTCCCCGTATCTCTGTACGAACCTCCTGTAGTAACCTGTTAAGCCTAAAAAACCCCTTAGTGCCTTCAAATTCCTAGGTTCTTCCCACTCCAGCACAGCCTTGATCTTATCTCGGTCCATCTCCACTCCTTTCTCCGAAATCTGATGGCCAAGATATTTGAATTTGTTGCTTCCCAAACTCGCATTTTTTGTGATTTGCCACCCAACTCTGTTGCTCCAGCAGTTGCAGCACCAGTTTCAAATGTTCAGATGCTCTGCCCACGTGGCACTGTACACCAAAATGTCATCGAAAAAGACGAGTACCCACTTCCTCAAGTACGGTGACATTAAGCTGTTCATAGCGCTTTGGAAGGTCGCCGGTGCATTTGTTAATCCGAAGGGCATCACCAAAAATTCAAACAGGCCCTGATGTGTTCGGAAAGCAGTTTTATGAATATCTTCTTCACCCATTCGTATCTGATGATACCCGGCCTTGAGATCTAGCTTGGAGAAGTACCTTGCACCCTTGAGATAATCCAGCAGTTCCTCAATAACGGGTATCGGGAATTTATCTGGAACGGTGGCCTTGTTCAACGCCCTGTAGTCCACGCAGAATCGCCAACTCCCGTCTTTCTTCTTCACCAAAATCACGGGACTTGAGTACGGGCTTTGACTTGGCCGTATAATTCCCGCCTTCAGCATATTCGTGAACTGTTTTTCAATCTCTTCCTTCATGAGATATGGGTACCTACAGGGGCGGACATTTATAGGATTCATTCCCTCTTTAAGCACAATCCGGTGTTGTGCGTTTCGGTGGGGTGGTAACCCTTCTCTCTCCTGGAACACCCGATAGTGGGCCTGCAAAACTGCTCTGAGCTCCACTTCCTGCCCTTCTGTCAAATCATCCGTCAACTCACCGACTGGCTCATGCTCCACTAGGCCCAAATCCCAAACCAATATCCATGACTCGGCATCCACTATCTTCAACAATGCTTCTGGTTTCACCAGCTGTCTCGACAGCGCTGGGTCTCCTTTTATAATCATCTTCTCGCTCTCCACGACATACTTCATTGACATCTCTCTCCAGTTGATCACTACCTCCCCCAATGTCGCCAACCACGCGATTCCCAGTATCACATCAACACCCCCTAGTTCAAACACATGCAATTCTTCCTCCACGGCGACGTCTCCCAATTTTAATTTAACCTTCTCACATCGTCCGCTCGTCCATTTCTTATGCCCATCACCGAGGCTCACAGCGTATGCCGACGTGTCTGTCACCGGCAATTGCAATTCCTCCACCACGCTCCGACTAATGAAGTTGTGGTTGGCCCCGCTATCGATGAGGACCACCACCCTCTTTTCCCCAATCAAACCGGTCAACTTCATGGTCTTGGGAGGCGTCAGCCCTTCCGCCGAACACGCGGACAACTCCATATGCTTAGTTTCCGAATTCGACTCTTCAACCGTCTCTTCCTCCTCGTCCTCCGCTAACAACAAAACTCTTAGGCTTTTCTCCGAACATCGATGACCCGGAGCAAATGGGCCCCCGCACCTAAAACACCTACCTTCTTCCCTCCTCTTCAGAAACTCGGGATAAGGTAAGTTTCTTACCATTCTTCCCCTGTTATCGCCTCCCGTTGTGGCATTACCTCTTGCATGGATGTTACTCGCCGTCGATGATACTTCCCTTCTGGTCGTCCCAACTCCCTCGGGCCCACCGGTTCGAGTAGTGAAATTCCGATCGTTGTCGCTTCTAATGATTGTCGAAGAGCCTCGCGTGCTCATGGAATTTACTTTCACCCGTTCCAGACCCCTCCACGTGCTCGGTTCATGGCGTCTTCAACATCCCTCGCCACCCTTATGGCGATCATCAAATCTGGAGGATCTTGGATTCGTACTTGGCCTTTGATATCTTCACGTAACCCCGCTAAGAAGAATCCCAATATCAGCTCCTCCGCCAGCCCCTGGGTCTAACCCAATAGTGTCTCAAAACTCTTGACATATTCCTCCACCGTCCCATCTTGCCTCAGCGTTGCCATCTGTTCGTACACGGTCCCCCTGAACCCACCTCCGAAGCGATTAATCAGCCCAGCTTTCAATCCCAGCCAAGAACGATTCTTGGTTTTTTCCCTCCAATATTTGAACCAATAACTCGTGCTCCCTTCCATGCTAATGTAGGCGAGTTCAACCTTATCCTCCTCAGCCACCCTCTGTATGTCAAAAAACCGTTCTGCTCTGTTAATCCAACTATGCGGCTCCACCCCTTCAAACGATGGCAATTCCACTCTTTTCCGCTAATTCAGTGGTAATCCCCCATTGTCGCATCGTTCGGTGTTATGTCTCTCGGGGTTATCATTCACAGAGTTGCTACTCCCTTCCGTGCCGCCCCCCCTGATGATTCTGACCTCCCCCCATCATCCTCATCATTTGTTGTAGGTCGCGTCTGATCGCGGCCGCCTCCTCCTTAATTCCCTCCACCGTAATCTCCAAATTATCTAGTCTCCCCTCCGTTTGGCTATTCATCGCTGATCCTTTCGCCTTCTTGATCCGGCAGGTCGGACCAAATGATAGGTTCTCTAATCAAGAACCTATAGGAAACACAAATTCACTCACCCAGAGCACACACTCACAACACAGAACTGTATAACCTCCTTTGTATTAACAACAATCAAGCATGTCTGATACAATGGGTTTCAGAGAGCTTAACCTCCCCCTACAGGACCTAAGAGTTCCTGTCAACTAATAAGACTCCAAAACTAACTCTCCCCAACAGCCCAACCCCCTTTTATACCAACCTACCTAACTGCCTTGGCAGTTAGGCTGTGTAACGTTTCTCCTTCTCCTATATACGAGTAGTTTCCTATCATGTAATTTGCTTACCCGCAATAATAGAATCATCCCCATGTGCACTGAGTGATAATCACATTGGGTATAAAGAAAAACAATTAACCCTCTCCAAAAAAACTTTTAAAATAAAACTCGTAAGTTCATTCCAAACAATAAGTTATCAAAATCCCAAGATTTCATTATACAGCTTCATAAACCATATATCCTGAGAGCACATTAAAATATACCACTTTAAATACTATTATGGTAACTGATAAATACTTTTTTTATATTTTTTACATAATAAACGCATGTTTATCTAACATAAACTATCCATTTTTTGTTTTCCAAATAAAGACCAGTTGCTAGTATTTGGAAAAACTTCGAGAGCACACTGCATAATCCCATCCTTTCTTTCAGCACAGGAAAGACCCTGTCCGGATCAACTTCTAACTTAAGGAAACCTTTCAATTGGTATAAGTATATGATTGCTAACCTGAGAATCATGAATGAACTTCCAAAAATGCTCGAGTGCATAAGTAAAATTTAACTCACAAAAACATTTAACTCATCCTATTTCCTTGATTATTTTATTTTATTCTCCAACAAATTTATCGAAATCGGCTCGGTCACACATTTAACTCATGCAATTCCTCAATCACAAAGCACAATGCAAACAAAAATACCTGAAGCATGCGCCAAGGTCCATTATCAGAGGCATACGCAGAAGTCACCGTCCCTTGAAACCACGTCATCCTAGAAGAATCCTCAGTCTCCATTCCTATCTTCACTCTCATTCCACCAGCCCACGCGCACCTCATCGCGTCCTCCACAACCTCAGCACTCACCACAAAATCCGCAAAACCCGCCCTCGGATAATACACCACCTCAAACGGCGCGTTCCGCGACACGCACTCCGCTGCGGCCTTCAATGCCTTCGGCGATAGTCTCCCGGTCGCGTACAGCGGAAACCCCTCTCCCTCCGCTGGCGGCTGCTCCTCCTCTACAGGAGAGGATGAGGAGACGAACCGCGTCGCACGGCGGATCCCGACCGAGACGTTCCCGTCGGAGTCCTTGACAAAGACAACGGAATCGCCGGCTATGAGCTTCTTGTGGTTGACAAACTTGCTCCAGCCAGTTGTGAAGAGGTGCCGACGTGGTGTACCACGGTAGATGTGGCGAAAACGCCACGCGACGCCGTGGATGTCAGTGACGGAGAGGAGCTGGACCGGAGGATCGGCGCGGAAATCGAGCGGAGGGAAGACAGAGTCGGCACAGAAGCGCGGCACGGAGAAGCCGCCGCCGTTGTTGGCGTCGGAGGGTGTGAGGATTTTGGAGAACGAAACGACGCCGTTTTGGCACTCGCGCTCTTCGTCGTCGCTTTGGATGTTGCTGTCGTCGTTCTGGTTGTTTCGGTGAAACGGGTGAGGGAGTGGAGTGAGGAGGAGCCTGGCGAAGACCTCGTCGGAGAATGGATCAGCAAGCAAATCACGGGAGGACACAAGGCAGGGAACGAAGGGGAGGGAACGGAAGGGAGGGGAGAGAGAATGTGACGGAGAAGCGTGCTCCATGTGGCCCTGCGGGAAGTAGTAAACCCTAGAATGCAGCTTCGGGATGTGCACAGCGGCCCCGGCGCATGCCCGCCAGATTTTGGGATCGACGCGGCGAGGGTTGGGTGGAGACTGCGGCAGAGGCATGTTGAATTGAACTAGAGAGAAAGTGAGGTCGGAGTAGGGTTTAACTTTTGAGACATGAGAAGGGGAATAAGAGAGTGAGGGAGAGTGCCACTGCCACTGCCAATATTGCAACTGTCCGCGCTTTTCTCTCTCTCCAGCAGCAGTTGTCTATCGAATTCGGAACTCGGAACGAACGATTCTCGGTAGTCGGTTATGTTTTCATTTATTAGAGAAAATTATGGCTTCTAATTTCTTTCCTTTTAGTTTCTTACATACTAAATAAATTAATTTATCTGCAAACTTAATATATTTTTAAAATGATAATTCATTTTTGAAATCAATTAATCTCTTTCCCAAAAAACTAACACAGCTCAAAGCAATTAACATATAATTGCTAAAATTATATAACATTTGAAATAATTATAGTTACTTTAATCAATATAAAAATAATAAATTTTATAGCGTTTGAGTTAATTGCACACTTCCTTATCTGAGTTGATCTTCCATGAATAATTTAATTTCTTTTTTTAAGCTTCCTAATAGTGCTTTATTAGAACTAATCGCGGGTGTGACTTTCAGTGTGTGGATGGTATGGAGGAGGAAAAATCATGAAAGATTTCAATGCAGCATTTTTATTCAGGTTGCTATATAGACTATAAGGTATTATGTTCAGTTGATTGGGAAAAGTTATAAAATTGGTATGAATAATAATATGATGGATTTTGCTGTTTTGAATTTGTTTTATATTAATACTAGATTGGGGAAGCATATATTTCATAAGTGTTCAAGAGTTTTTCGATTGTTATGTGGATTAAGATCATCACAGATGAGACCGTTAGTGGGTGCAGATGGAATGTTGCAAGTGAAGGGTTGTTTAGAGATAGTGTGGAAAAATTCATTGGTTAATTTTCTTCTTCTATTGGAGTGAAAAATCTCTATACGAGAAACGCATTGGTGGTATCTTGACACTTGTATATTGTAAATTGGTTAGTTGTGGTTGGAATTTTTAAAAATGATACGGTAAAGGACTGTGGGAAAATGTTTGAAAATTTATAAAAATATGGAATTTAAATGCTTGCAAATTTAAATGTTTGGAGAAACTGGTTACTTAAAACCAAATTTTGTATAAATGATATAACTCAATACCATCATATAGATTACAATTTGAGATTTTTCATTATAGGTTTTATTTATCTATGTTTAGAACGTTATAATTTTTTATTACATAATTCGGTTTGTACTTCATGTGTTTTTTATCTTTATTTTTTATTTTTAATAAATTTTGCATATAAAGACAAATGATTGTTGTGTTATGATTTATTACAAAAAAAAAATCACTCCAGATAACTATTGTAAGAATGTCATTGGAAGATCGTCCTAATCTCACCGTTACAATTCTAACAATTAACCGACGAACAAAATATAACTTAAAATGCTTATTATTTAATTTATACGTGATTTATATCTACATCAATTCTTTAATCAATATAAAATTTATTAAGAATCGACATAAAAGTTATTGAGTCACTGCACATATTAAAAGAAACAATATTGTTCTATTTAATAAAGTTGTATTCTAAGATAGAAAATGATGTTGATTTCATCTTGTTGATTTGAAAATTTTAATTAGTTATATTTTTAATTAAAAGGCTTAATTGTCATAGGAGAAGATAAAAAATCACAAAGAGAAAATTAACTATATATATTCTATGAGTCTTATTATGTTTGTTTAAAGTGACACATAATATATTGTTTATAAAAAGATGTATTTCCAAAAATGATCTAATTTATGTCATAGGTTCAACATATTATGACCTGTAATTTTTTTTACTTGTTATGACCTGTAATTTTTTTTACTTGTCATAATGTGTGTATTATGATTTACATTGATATCTACGTCATAAAAACTTGTTTTTTCTATAAAAAAAAATACGTGCTTAAATTTGACATCCAATAAATTTACAATCAATTCTTCTGGTTTATCATCTCATCCAATTAAACTACAATCAATTCAATTAAACTACAATCAATTTACCTGGAAATCAATAAATCCAATTGCACAAACAAAATGAAATTCATTTCATACAATAACTTGTCCAATAATATTTAATACATTATTTGTACATAAAATTATATATTTAATCCAAATATTACATTAACCTACTTATACAATACTAAATTGTAGCCAAGTTTCTACAAGTTCCTAACACTTAAAATAAAAGAAGCCTAGTTGGTTGTAGTGTCTTTATCAGATAGGAATCTGAAGTACATATGAAAGAATCTTGATAGTATGGAGCATAGCAAACAGTTGGATATTGCACAATACCTACACAAGTCAATGAACAGATAATAATTAATGTGGAAGTTAATTATAAAAGAAATAGAAAAAGGATGAATATAAAAGTAATCATGGACTTCAAATTTCAATTCGAAAATTCTGAAGTAATTATCATTGTTTACAAGGAAGGAAGACATAATTTTGATAGAAGCACAGTAAAATTTAAACTATGGCCAACACTCCATTTTTTATAAGAAGCAATGACCAGAAAAATTAAATAAAAAATAACTACAAATTATATGATTAAATTTATTATATTATTGTTATATTTACATATATTTTAACGAATATAAAATATAAATAAATAAATAAATATGATTGTTACTTTATTAATAACCTAACGGATATTGATATCTATTTTATAATATTAGAATGTTATTTTGATCCTGAAGCAAAAATCATCCTAGGAGAAGTTGTATATCTCTGTCACTTGAAAATATTGTTTGGAATTAATGCATTGTAGCATAAAATAATCCAAGTAATTTATCTTCATAAGTAGCATACCCCACTGGAGTTAATAAACCCAAAAAAATTCATGACTGTGTTTGTAATTTAAGCTAAGGTATCAAAAAGGTGTTCCATAGCTCATTGGCCAGACTCAACCTTCGCCAGAATACATTCAAAAGGAGTAAGGCTTGAATATGAGGACAGCCAAAGAGATCAAGGATGAGAGGTCTCATACTTTACATTTTCTTCTTCAACTCTTACTTTCGAAACAGTAGCAATGCTCCCCAATTTTCATACTGATCATTCATTGATATCATCACTAATCAATTTTCTCAGAGTTTGTGTCTTTCAAACTGAATTTAATCCCAGACAAGTTATAAATAATATATTTTGAGGCAAGGTATGAAGTTATAGTTTAATGCAATACACCATTGCATCTTCATAAATTCCAAAACCATGTATGCAGAAACTAGAGCTTAAGATCAGTGGTTATATTCACCTTTAAATTTCCTGCACATTGCCCAGTCAGGTATTGGAAGAAACCATCAAAAGCAAGTCAACTCTTTGCCTTAATAAGGGGGATGGGAAACAGAGATAAATATTAGTTTAGCAAGCAAAAAACTCTCTCTTACCTATGAGTAGTGACAAGAAAATAGGTGAAGATCACTTTCAACCTCTTTAAGGATCTTTTGATTGGGATATTCTGATTTTCCTCCTAACAAATCCCAAAACTGCTCAGATTCAGAACCTTCCCTCTGTGGTTTGGTTGTGATTCAGAAAATTACCTGGCAAGCAAGAAACTTCCTACCCAATATTAATAGATTAACGTGTCAAGATTTTAACTATTAGCAACCACCCAGACTTAGTGTAGCGAGCAATAATTCCAAGCACTCAAGAAACCAAACAACATGTAAATGCTTCTACTCTAATAAGTTGGATGAACCAGATTTATTACCTCATAACAGACTCTTAACATAAACACAAACAACATAAACTATGATATGCTAAATCCCATTATGGATCTTCATTGAAAGCACTTAAAACCAACTTACTCCGAAACTTAATATTCATACATATATAATATTACAGATTTTGGACAAGGTTTTCAGCTTTGAAGGAACTTTTGAAATAATTTTAAGATGGATAAAATGAAAAAAATTGATTGTATAGATGGACAAAGAGTGAACCTCAACGTCCTTGGAGAAGCGAGAGAGCAAGAAATTCTCAAATTCTTCCACGCTGAATTGCTTAGGGCGTGTAGGTTCCAACAAATATTCTCGAATCGAATCTGGATTCCAAGCAAAACACCAAAACGCAAACACATTCACTATATTCCAAGTCAGATTGAGTTAAACAATCTTGCATTGATAAATTTTGAAACATTGTAAAAGGGGCTAATGATGCTACTTGAGTTCAGAAGTACTTTTTTTTCCAAAGAAACAAATTCTTGTTTCTTTATTTTATACCTTGAAAGTCGGGATCATGAATTAGAATTTACAAATGCATGTTCCCAACTTTTATCCAAACATAGCCTAAATCCTTCATATGTTACCACAAAATATAGCAGAGATCAAACAAAATCACTAACTAACACTTCCAATTTCAGAAACTACACATATCACACAAACAACCAGCAGATTCACAAAATTCACTTGTTTTGGCAGCAGGTATAAACCACAGGAGTGCGAGTTCCATCAAAGAGTAAGCAAAACTCACCGACAAGCCACAACCACATAGGCTCAGAACAAAGAGACTGGTCCAATGGTCGCCAGAGCGGCAACGGCGGCATCTACAACGATCTGAGAGGCTCCCGTAGCTTAACAACCTTCATTCCCAAATCCACCTCGTTCTCATCATCATCCCGAGGCGAGAGCTCAACCACCACCGTCTCTTGCAGCATCGGCAGCACCATCAGCTGCGATTGAAGCTTCAGCGCCACTGGTCCTCGTCCTCTGACGCCGACCAATCCAATTCAATGCGAAACCTGGGCTCCTGATCCTGCGAGATGATTGAGGAAGTGGAAGCGGACGAAGACAACGAAGAAGAAGAGGAAGAGGAGAACCGGGAAAAGGATGAAGTGCGAGCGATATTCTCCAGCGGATCGTCAGTGCCATAGCTGAGAGTGAGGTGGAAGATCTCCGAAGGTCTCTTCCAATCCAAACCCCAAGACATTGCCGATTTTGGATCGAGAATTCACGATTCAGTTACGTGCTCCCATTGAATTGTTGAGAATGACCTAGGTGAGGCACGGAGGTCGCGCGCTAGCGCGCTGCAGTTAGAACGCTAGGTGAGGCGCAACAAGGAGGTGCTCGCGGCGGCTACTGCGGAGGAGAAATTGTCATCGATTGACGTGCGATGACTCACGAGGGTTTAGTAGTGGAGGAACACGTATAGGTGGCCCCTTGATGCCACAATGGTGAGAAACCCTGAAAGTGAAGAACAGATCTGGAACGAGAGTGAGTCAAATATCGCGACTGAAATTGAAAGATGGAAAATTAGATTAAGATATTACGACAGGTTTTTGGAAAGGAAAATGTTATTTGGATAACGAAATTTTGACACCGATTTCACAACGCCACGTGTCGGCTCTGCATTGACTAAATAATTTGAAAATAAAACAGAGAAAGGGTTACGGGGCAAGGGGTATTTTGGGATTTCCAGACTAAAATTTTAAGTTTTGGGTTTGGCGGTTTAGGGTGGGAAAGACGTGCGTTCAACCCTTCCATCTCGTGTCTCGCTCTCTCGCTCTGTCGTTCATCTTCGAAGCTTCCATCTTCGCTGTCGTTCTCTCCTCCGTCTTCAATACGTGCGTTCAACCGTTCGATATTCTCTGTGGCTGTGTGGTCCATCTTTACCCTAATACGGGCGTTGAACCCTTCCATCTTTTGTGTGGGTCTGTCGTCAACAGAGAAACCCTTCCATCTTGTGTGTCGCTCTGTCCTCCATCTTGAACCGTACTGGTGTTGTGTTTTGGCATTCGGAAAGCGGGTGTGGTTGTTTTGTTCTGCATTTCGCGTCTGGTGGAGGAGGTCGTGGAGCAGTGTTATCCGTTTTTATTGGTGTAAGTAAAAATGGCCGAGCCCTGACATTGTGTTTTACATTGTGTTTTTGGTGTTTCATTAAGTTGAATGATATAACTGAGTGTGAAATGTTATCTTGTTAGGGCCGTTTCAATGGAAGGGAAAAAACCAAGTGTAAGAAAAAATTTAATTTTGTGTTTATATATTATTTAATTATCGTATGAATTGTAGTTATTAATAAATTTTTATCATTTTTTTGTAGTGGCGACTTCTTATCTCGATGGATTCATCGATCATTATTCAAATGAATCGTTTACTACGACAGTGTCATGTCGAGCGGATTAGGATGACTCCATTTATGTGGTGTTTGAATATTCAAAGCCCTGTGGAGGTGAATTTGAAATTATTGAAGGTTATGGTTTGCAGGTGGGTTGGGCATGATAACAATTTTAGAGTAAGTCAACAGTTGGTGCCCTTTAGAGTTATTGATGTGTTCATGAGCATAGGTTTAGAAATAGGTGGTTTAGAGATTCCTTTTGATGAAGTAGTTGTTGGATTGGTTGGTGAAATGTTCAAATCAAAAACCATCAGTTTGAATGACTTGACGGACATGTTTAATGTCATTGTTCATGATAAAAACATTGATGTTGATGTAGTGTGTAGGTTATATATATTAGTTTGTTTGGTTGTTTTCTATTTTCCTAGGAAATCAAGGCATGTTTGCAACATGCCTTTTGAAGTGTTAGATGACTTAGACAGTTTGTGTCTATACGATTGGTGCACCGGTGTACATAAACATATTGTAGAGAATTTAAATAAATGTAAGAAGAAAATTATGAGAGCAGGTATCGCCCAGTCACTCACTCTTAGTGGCAATGTGGCAGTGTTGCAGGTAACATGATTTGTAGTTTACTATTTTGATGTTGCAGAACATTGTGAATTAGGTTTGATGAAATAATTTTATGATATTGTAGGCTTGGGCGGTTGAAAGACTTTCTTTGCATGGTCATCCTTCACACAGGTTTTTCCCGCGCATAATGCGATGGTTCCCGTATAAATCGAGGACCGAAAAAATTGAACATATTTTTATGACCGGACATGTAAGTGTTTTGTTTTTCGTTATTTTGTATGTTAAAATGGATTGTCTATTTTGTCTGAATTTGTTGTGTGATATTGGTGCAGTTAAATATGGAGTGGTATCTACGAAAGGAAGATCGTCATCGGCCAGAAATCCGTGCAGCTTTCAACATGGATGACGGAGGGATGAGTGAAGGATCCTTGGCTGAAGGATCCAAGGTTGAGAAAGATGATGATGATGACGAAAACTCTGATGACGGGACATGGGAAGCAGGTGCCGAGGAGAGATTGAGGAAAAACAATGAAGATATCAGAGCATTGAATGCCAAGATTGGAGTTCTTACTAGGGAGTTATTTGAAATTTGTCAAACTCCAATCTTTACTGAAGCAGATGCATGTGGCACTGATGAAGAGGTTGGTGGTGGAGTTGATGAAGCACCTGAAGTTGGAGGTGAGGAGAAGCCTGAAGTTGGGGGAGACGAAGAGGCTGAAGTTCGTCCTGATTGTGGATTTGAAGAAGAAGGTGATGGTAATGCAGTTCATGACCCCCTAGGTGCATATACTGAAGTAAGAGGGGAGGATAAAACCGCACATGAAGAGGAGATAGTTTCAAGAACTGTTGATAACATTCATTGTATTGAAATCGATGATGATGGTGATGAAGAAGAACGGGAGGTCGTACCATTGGTTATACCCCCATTGCGCAGTTTTGTTGGTGATCCAAGCACCACTGTTGATGTAGACCAATTGTACAGAGCAATCAGCGACAGAGAGATGACCGTATATAGGTATATGTTGTGAATTGTAGTTGTGGTTGACGAATCTCTATTGTTTGTGATTGACTAATATTTATATGTTTAGGGTTGTATGCGAGATAATTGGGCAAACCTTGAGCACGACTTCATTTTACACTTTGGCCCCGATAAAATATGTTGATAACATGGTTAGTATTGTGACATTTGTTTGTGCTTCAGGTTTTAGTTTATGTTAGTAATGTGAAAATTTTTGATTGTGTAGGTGGTGTTATTTGCTTGTACGATCTTTATGTACTTTGAGAAAAGGTTGTTCGGTGTTGTTAAGAGGATTCATTTTAGTCCGTTATACTCGGTAAATAAAATTTGATATTGTATCATATATTTGATTGAAGAAAGTATTTTTGATTGATTTTTTATTGATGATTTTGAAATTGTCCACAGCACCATATTCTTACAGATTGTAGGAAACGTCCACAAAATCGTCATGTATTCACGCTTCATAACTATAACAGTTATCTACGTTGCGATCATTTTGGACTTCGAGACTTTGCCACAGCGGACTTTGTGAGTAACCTTTAATTTGCAAATTTTGTCGACTTTTGGTTGTAAATGTGTTACTGAAATTGTTTATATTGTTTGTAGTTGTTTCTGCCATTTGTCCACGATGATCATTGGTGGTGTTATTCAGTGAAATTGAGTTCATTGGAGATTTTTGTGATTGACTCATTGGGTAAGGGGATCAGAGACCGCAAAAGGATAGACACAGCTGTTGTAAGATTCCACATCTTTCATTGTTGATGACCGTGTGATTATGACATAACCCTGTGTTGTTTAACAATTTATTGTATTTGTTAACTGGTAGGCTGAAAATATGGCACGGTTTTTTTGCATCTTGATGAATAGACCGGAAGGTAGTATTGGTCCTTTGACTGTTAAACAAGCAAATATCCCATCCCAACCAAACTTGTAAGTTTCTTCAACTGTACTGCTGGATTATATTGTGTTGTGATGTATATGGGCAAAAGTAATTTGATGTGGTGGGTATATTATTTCAGACATGATTGTGGAGTCATAATGTTGAAAGCAATGGAAATCTGGGATGGAGACGAAAAATACAACGGGAAAAGCATGCCTCAATATACAACTGTAAGTTGGAACTGTGTGTTTGATAAAATTCTTGTATGTTGATAACAGTTGAAAAACTGTTATTTTCGTGCTTAAAATTGATACTAAAAGCAACCTTTACACTTAGAAACTAGCTTGAAATCATACTTTTATTCATATTTTCAGAAATAAGAGAGCTGGACAGGTTTATGCTTGATTTCAGTGTTTTTGTGCAGGTTTTAAGGTGAATTTAGTGAAAGAAGTGAAGAAGGAGAGAGATGGAATCAGAAAAGATATTAAAAAGTGCAAAAGGAGAAGCCGCAAGTACCGCTCAGCGGCAGTTTACCGCTGAGCGGCACTCAGGAAGTCACGGGAGGTCCGCTGAGGGGCAAAATGGCCGCTGAGGGGAAGAAACGAGACGCGCACTTACCGCTGAGCGGTAGTTTACCGCTGAGCGGCACTATTTTTGGGCTTGGGCCTAATTTTCTGTAATTTACGAATAGTATATAAGCTTTAGGGTTTCCTAGGGTTGATATCTTTGGCAGAAACGAAGCAAACACTCTCTCTTCCACCCCTTTGAAGGAGGATCTTGGATGCTCAGGCTACCTCTTCTTCTTTCTAGGGTTTTATCTTCCATTCTTTCATTGTTATTCATCTAGGTTCACCATGAATATGGTGTACTAAACTCTGTATGTTTGTTGGGGAATCAATGTAATCTTTTGAAGCTCTCATATATGGAATTTGTTTTTACTTCTTTTAATTAAGACCTATGCTTTCTTTTATCATTAGTTAGGGTTTTTCCTCTTTGCTTAATGCTTGCATTGTTTAACTCATTCGATGCATGATTATTGGTTTTGTCGATACGGGCGCGTACGGGGAAGTCTAGATCCGGGGAATTTCTCCCAATATTATATTGGTTGTCGTTAAGCTCCTGCACTTATGAACTGATCATTAGGAATGCTAGGAATTGTATGAACTCGTGATTGGGGAGAAGCCTTCTTGAAAGGTACTTTAGAGAGTGGCATTAACAATGTTGATTTGAATGTTGAATTCCTAAAATATATGAGAGTGGATAAGATGAAATTGACCCCCAACAACATATTCATACATAGATTTCATTGAAAGTGTTTATCTTTTGCTTTTTGCCATTGATCAAAACTTCATGCATACATATTTAAATTTCGTCTTTTGCATATAAAATCCAAATATTTCGTCTTTAAGTCTTAAGTTAATCAAGAAACCACACAACTAAACTAGGCCGTGAGTCCTTTGGGAAGAACGATACTTGGTCTTACCAAGTTTATTACTTGAACGATTCGGTCATACTTGCCGATTGAAAAACAAGTTTGTGACATCATATTTTGGTGTTCATAAATTTGTCCATCATATGTGCTGGTTTGTAATGTGGAAAATGTTGGTTTCAGGAGGAGCTGCTTGGGATTAGAAAGAAATATGTATGTGACTGGATCCTGGACAACGAGAACATAAGAAGAATGGAAGCCCTACAGCTATATGGCATTGTTTAGGATTGCTAAGAAATGATAAAATTTGACATGTAACAGATGTTCAAATATGTACCTAATGTTAGTTGACAATGTACACTATGTGTTTGTAATAAGATTAGTGGTTGGATTTTCAAATGAATTGTTTTTACTTTGTGTTTGTGTTTGTTATAATGACAAAATTATTGATTGAAAAATGAACGCAGCATTATAATAAGTATTTGAAAAGTACGAGACCATTTTCAGTAAAATTAATGGTAATTAATGCGAGGGAGTTAATCAAGTTCTGAGTTGGGAGATGGCTGTTGGTGATTGATGTGAACCCAAGAAGTGTGGAGTGACCCGTGATGAGTAGGGGGACCAAGTAGTGCAAGGGATGACTAAGAGTGTTGAAAAAAGGCTCTGGTAATCATTTACAAAGTTGTGGTAAACGATTACCCGAGAGAAAATTGGATTTTGTACAGAAAGTCCAACAGAGGTAGTCAGTCAGGTAAACAAGGGTGACCATTGTCAAAAAAAGTGAGTTTTAGGCACTTTTGCACTTGTCTGAGGGTGGTCCTGGTGTTTCAGTGGTGGGAGAGGGTGGTTGGTGATGTGATGTGAGGCCAAGGAGTGTGGAGTGACCCCTCATCAGTTGGAGGGCCAAGCTGTGCAAGGGATGACTGAGGGTGTTCAAAAAAGGCTCTGGTAATCGTTTACCACTTCCTGGTAAACGATTACCCGAGAGAAAATTGGATTTTGTACATAAAGTCCAACTGAGGTAGTCAGTCACGTAAGCAGGGGTGACCATTGTAAAAAAAAGTGAGTTTTAGGCACTTTTGCACTTGTCTTAGGCTGGTCCAGGTGTTTCAGTGGTGGGAGAGGGTGGTTAGTGATGTGATGATGTCCCAAGGAGTGTGGAGTGACCCCTCATCAGTTGGGGGAGCAAGCTGTGCAAGGGATGACTGAGATTGTTGAAAAAAGGCCTTGGTAATCGTTTACAACAGCCTGGTAAACGATTACCCGAGAGAAAATGTCATTTTGTACAGAAAGTCCAACTGAGGTAGTCAGTCAGGTTAACAGGGGTGACCATTGTCAAAAAAA
>JAHCHA010012690.1:0-14974 GCA_027742795.1 Vigna hirtella
TAAGAACTCTATTATAGTTTAATGCTATAATAATTGGGATGTTACATTAATGGTATCAGAGCAGTTCCTTTCCCCTAGGAATCCTGTAGGTTATGAAGATATCATGTTTTAGTTGTGTGATCTTAGTTGTGTCTTCCGATTATAGGAATTAAGTTTTCGACTAATGGTTCCTCTCTTTGGACAGAACCATGGCATCCAGACCATCTTCTCCTCCTTCACCTGTACGGTCTGATGTTTCTAATCTGGTAAGAGTAATGGAATCATTTGTGGTGGCGATGCAGCAGCAGAATGCATCCTTGATGCAACATAACACCATGGCATTACAACAATTGGAAGCTGCTAGGGTGTCAGCCGAGGCACAACAGAGGCAATATGTGGAATTAATGAATGGTGGTGCAAGAATTTCCACTGACCATTTTTATATTCCACCTACTCCAATACATGAATGGAGCCTGGAGAATTTTCTTCAACACCATCCAGCTAAATTCTGTGGCAATACTAGTGCAGATGAAGCAGACCAATGGTTTAGAGACATGGAGAGGATTTTCAATGCCAAAAACTGCCCAGAAGAGAATAGATTGGCTTATACTGAATATTTATTATCAGGAGAGGCCAGTCACTGGTGGACCAGTACAAGGACATTGTTGGAAAGAAGTGGTACCCCGATCACCTGGAACTTATTCAAGAAGAAGTTCTATGCTGAATATTTCCCTGACAGTGTAAGGTTTACCAAAGAAGTGGAGTTTCTTCAGCTAGTGCAAGGAGGAATGTCCGTGACGGAATATGCTGATAAGTTTAAGCATCTGATCCGCTTCCACACTCTGGATATGGATGAAGAATGGCAATGTAGGAAGTTTGAAAATGGCCTTCGAGGAGATATCAAATTGCTAGTAAAAGGTTTATGTATTAAGGAGTTTCCTACATTAGTGGAGAGGGCCAAAGTGTTAGAAAAGACCAAGAATGAAGTGCAAAATCAGCAAAGACAGCCACAGAGGATTGGTGGACCATCTGGGTCCAAGTTCAATCATGAAGATAACAAGTTCAATCATGGAGACAAGAGGAAGCCCTATTCTAAACCTCCTTTTCAAGCAAACAAAAGACCTTCGTTTCATCCATCAGGTCAAGTAGGACAATCTAGCGTGGTGAAATGTTTTCGCTGTGGAGGACCACATTATAAGTCTGTTTGCCCTCAGTTAGTTGGTCCGATGAAGTGTTATACCTGCGGGAAGGAGGGACACTTTGCCAGGAATTGTCCCACATCTAAAGAATCAAGGCTTCAACTACCAACTAATCAGCCTCAACAGATGGCAGATACCAAACCTCAGGCTGTGGGCAGAGTGTATGCAATGACTGGAGCAGAGGCAACTGGGCCAGGTAATCTTATCATCGGAAATTGTTTATTATTTGGGAAAGCTTGTTGTCTTTTGTTTGATTCTGGAGCAACGCACTCCTTTGTTTCTGATGATTGTGTGAGAAAGTTGGGACTGACTATGAGTGAGCTACTGTATGACCTAATAGTATCTACTCCAGCTTCTGGCTTAGTTAAGACATCTCTAGCATGTACTAGATGTCCTGTAGTAGTAGAAGGACGTCATTTTAGAGTTAATCTTATCTGCTTACCTCTACAAGGTTTAGAGGTAATTTTAGGAATGGATTGGCTAACTTCCAATCACATTCTCTTAGACTGCGGTGCAAAAAGATTGTTATTTCCTCAAGAGGAAGAGTCGAAGATATTATCTTCGGGGAAATTGTGGCACGAAGTACAAGAAGGGTCGTGTTGCTTCATAGTGTTGACACACATGGAGGTTAACCAGAGTGGAGGGAGCATAGATCACTTAGTGGTGAGTGATTTCATGGATGTGTTTCCTGAAGATGTACCGGGACTGCCTCCTCAAAGAGAGACTGAGTTCTCAATTGATCTGATACCAGGCACCGGACCAGTATCAATTGCTCTGTATCGGATGGCTCCAGCAGAATTATCAGAATTGAAAAAGCAGATAGAAGACTTGCTGGAGAAGCAATTTATCAAACCAAGTGTTTCACCTTGGGGTGCGCCAGTGTTGTTGGTCAAGAAGAAAGATGGGAGCTCCAGATTGTGTGTGGATTACAGACAACTGAATAAGTTGACTATCAAGAACAAGTACCCGTTGCCAAGAATCGACGACTTAATGGATCAGTTACATGGAGCGAAAGTGTTTTCGAAAATTGATCTACGATCAGGTTATCATCAGATTTTAGTAAAGGCAGAAGATGTACAAAAGACTGCTTTCAGGTCTAGATATGGACATTATGAATACGTGGTTATGCCTTTTGGTGTAACCAATGCTCCTGCTGTATTCATGGACTATATGAATAGGATATTCAGACCTTTCTTAGATAAGTTTGTCGTGGTCTTCATAGACGACATTCTTATATACTCCAAGACTCGGGAAGAACATGTGGATCACCTTCGAACAGTTCTTAAGGTGTTAAGAGATAAAAAGTTGTATGCCAAGTTGTCCAAATGTGAGTTTTGGATGAAAGAGGTGCAATTTTTGGGACATGTCATATCGGATGGTGGAATATCGGTAGATCCGGCTAAGGTCGAAGCTGTGCTTCAATGGGAGAGACCTAAGTCTGTAACTGAGATCAGGAGCTTCGTAGGATTAGCAGGGTACTACCGTAGATTCATAGAAGGATTCTCCAAGATTGTGTCACCATTGACGCAATTAACTCGTAAAGATCATCCATTTGCTTGGACAGACCGATGTGAAGCCAGTTTTCAGGAACTAAAGAAGAGGTTGACAAGTGCTCCAGTGTTAGTGATCCCTGACCCAAGAAGATCTTTCGAAGTATACTGTGATGCTTCATATCAAGGACTGGGATGTGTACTTATGCAAGAAAAGAAAGCAGTAGCTTATGCTTCGAGACAACTTAAGAATCATGAGAAAAATTACCCCACTCATGATTTAGAGTTGGCAGCTGTCGTATTTGCTTTAAAGATTTGGAGGCATCACCTATATGGCGCACAGTTCCAAGTGTTTAGTGATCATAAGAGTTTGAAATATCTTTTTGATCAAAAGGAATTAAACATGAGACAGAGAAGATGGATGGAGTTTTTGAAGGATTATGAGTTTGAACTTCTATATCATCCAGGTAAGGCTAATGTAGTAGCAGATGCTCTGAGCAGAAAGACAGTGCATGTATCTACTATGATGGTAAGGGAGTTGGAATTGATCGAGAAATTCAGGGATATGAAGTTGTATGTTGAGCTGAAGTCGGATTTCATCAGGTGCAGCAACTTAATGATCTCAAGTGATTTGTTGGGTTTAGTCAAAGATAAACAATTATTAGATGCCGAGCTGCAGAAAACAGTGGGTTTATTGGGTACAGATCAAGCCAGAGAATTTATGTTAGGAGCTGATGGCATTTTGAGGTTTAGGGACAGAGTTTGTATCCCAGATAACGTTGAGCTAAAAAGGTTGATTCTCGAGGAAGGACATCAAAGTCGTCTTAGCATGCATCCTGGTATGACTAAGATGTATCAAGATCTCAAGAAGTCTTTCTGGTGGTCTGGAATGAAGAGAGATGTGGCACAATTTGTGTCTGCATGTTTGACATGTCAAAAGGCTAAAGTAGAACATCAACGACCTGGAGGTATGTTGCAACCACTAGAGATACCTGAGTGGAAATGGGACAGTATTGCTATGGATTTTGTAACCCACTTACCGCGGACAGGAAAGGGTCATGATGCTATCTGGGTTGTGGTAGATAGATTGACGAAGAGCGCTCACTTCTTGGCGATGAATCTAAGGATGTCTATGATGAAGCTCGCCCAACTGTATATAAGAGAAGTAGTAAGACTACATGGAATACCGTCGAGCATAGTGTCAGATAGAGATCCGCGATTTACATCAAAATTCTGGCAGTCTCTACAACGTGAGTTGGGTAGCAAATTACAAATGAGCTCTGCGTATCATCCACAAACTGATGGACAGTCTGAGAGGACGATTCAATCCTTAGAAGATCTATTGAGGACTTGTGTTTTAGATCACTTGGGTATTTGGGATGAGGTCTTACCATTAATTGAATTCACTTATAACAACAACTATCATGCAAGCATTGGCATGGCACCGTATGAAGCACTGTATGGTAGGAGATGTAAGACACCCCTATGTTGGTACCAAGAAGGAGAAACAGTGATGTTAGGACCAGAATTAATTCAACAAACCATAGAAAAGGTGAAACTGATACAGGAAAGGATGAAGGCATCACAGAGCAGACAAAATCTTATGCAGATCATAGGCGCAGGCCTCTTGAGTTTGAAGTGGGAAGTCACGTGTTTCTACGAGTTTCTCAGATGACTGGAGTAGGGAGAGCTATCAGATCCAAGAAGTTGTCTCCGAAGTTTCTTTGTCCATTCCAAGTTATCAAGAGAATTGGACCAGTAGCATATGAGATTGCTCTACCTCCTGAACTGGCAAACTTGCACAATGTATTTCACGTCTCTCAATTGAGGAAATATGTGTCAAGTCCTGATCATGTACTCGAGGTGGATGATGTTCAAGTCAGAGAGGATTTGTCATTAGATGAAAAACCAGTACGAATTCTTGATGTTCAGGCGAAGCAACTAAGAGGAAAGGATATTCGTACAGTCAAAGTATTGTGGAATGAGAAGACCCAAGAGATGACATGGGAATTGGAAGAAGAAATGAAGACCTTCTATCCTCATCTGTTTGATTAACAAGTGCATTTTTTGAGGACGAAAAATTTTAAAGGTGGGAAGAATGTAAGACCCTGAAAATTAGAAGAAATAGTAAGTTTGGGTCATTAGGAGACTAAGAAACTCAAGATGTAACAAGTTGTAACAAAAGTACGAAATATAGTACAAAATACAATGCTGTCGACTTTGACAAGGTTTAGTATTTCAATTATAACTTTTTTTATAAATTAGATATTGAGTTGATTCTTCTTCCATTAGAAATTAGATTCGAATAGCTTCGATTCGAGTACTCATACGCGTAATTCCGACATCGGGAAGGGGTTCAACCAGACTGACAAAGTTGTCCGAGTGAGTGAACACGTTTTTGACGCGTTTTTTACTGTTTAAACGCGTTTTACTGTTTAAACGCGTTTCTGGCCAAATGTTTGGCTATTTAAGGACGTCCCAGGGGTTGGAATGGTTCCTAAGTTGAACCAAAGGCTAGAGTACGAAGGTTTTGGAGCTGAGGGACTTTAGAGTTGTGATTTGAGTCGGGGGAACGTTCGCAAAGTGTTTTCGAAAGGCTAGCTAAGGAGAAAACCGTAAGGGGAGCTAACCTTGAGTCTTTTTTTTTGTTTCTGTATGATTTTAAATTTGGTATATGTTTAGGATTTTGATTCTCTTTATGATTTTAGAATGAAATTCTGCTTCTGTTGTATCTATTGAATTGATGTACGGTTGGGAATTGGGATATGTTTCTGTTTTGATAATTTTGAAGAGATCTTGTCCGTATTAAGTATTTTGAATCGGTGGAAGTTTTTTTTTTTGGTATACGTATAGATCGAAGATTTTGGATCTATTTATGGATATAAAAGGAGACTAGGTTTTTGATCGGAAATTTTGGATTGTACTAATTATCCGCTGCCTTTTAATTATATGTTTAGTTTAGATGTTTATAAGATTTGGATGAATATGGGTTGTTGATAGGAGATAAGTTTTTGGATGTCTAGAAAGTCTGTATGATGAAAGGGATAGTCGTTATAGTCCGGGAAGTGAATTTTCGTGATTTTGGAATAGTAAATTCGCTTGAGTGAATGAGTCAACTCGCTGGAGCGAGTTATGCGTAACAAATTTAGTGTTTTAATGTTTTTGACGTTTTGGGAGTTCTGGATGTCCGTTTTGGACGTTCTTTAGGTCGATATGGGGGTTTTTGACCCTTCCGGAGCCATTGGTGAAGCCATTGGTGAGGGTATCTAAACTGTTTGAACTACTTAAGGGTTCGAATTAATAGACCATAAAGAGTTATGTGTTAATAAGTGATGTTTCTGTGAGGATGTGAAATGTCTGAGTATGTAAGAGTTATTTTCTTAAGATATGACTAAAGATGATAATATGGTAACACGTGTATTTATGAATGGAAAGTGTAGAATAGAGTTCCAAGGAGGAACTCCTTGTTGATTTTGTGTCAAGTACTGTACGTATGAATATAGGAACTCCGACTTAGGGGTTCATTCTTATGCTCTCAATAGTCTCGATCTCACTTAGAGAGAAAGCTATGTGGTGGAGAGTGGGAAATCCTTACCGAAGATCTACAGTGGGGTGGACAGAGTAGGAAGGATGTAGCTTTAGTGGTTTTATTCATATCCGAAGATCCAGTTTGGGGGACAGAGTAGGATAGAATAATTGAGCTAGTGAATAAGTGCATCCATATCCGAAGATCCAGTTTGGGGGACAGAGTAGGATGGGATGTAGCTGAGTAAAGTACCACTGTAAGTGTAGAACTAGCTAAGAGTTCAATATTCATACGATTATCTGGATGAGTGAATTTACGATGAGTATGGTATGTTTATTGTATTATTGAGTAATTTAACTTGTAAGTTGGAAAATTAGTTATTTATGTAATTTACCATAACATTTTATGTTGCATTAGCTCACCCTTGCTTTGTCTGTTGTGTGGTTGCTATTTTGTGTTATGTATTTTGTCTGGCGATGATCATCCGGTGGATGGGAGCAGAAGTTGCTGATATGCCGGTGGAGCAAGCTTTAGATGGAGGATCGACGAAAGCTTAGTTATAAGAATGAGCCTTATAATTTTAGTCTCTGTTTTAAGCGTGAATTGTATTTAGTTTGAATTATGAGTGAGGGTTTGTATAATAATGAGGAAAACTGTTATTCCTCCTCCTTTCAACTGTTTTATTGTATCAATGATGTAAGAACTCTATTATAGTTTAATGCTATAATAATTGGGATGTTACATATGCCGCGGTTCTCTGAGAAACCGCGGCATATACCCCCTGTAACTTCTGAAATTCTCTGAAAGGAAGTTGGGGAGACAGTTGTATTCAGCACGTTACTGGGGTATATGCCGCGGTTCTTAGAGTAACCGCGACCTATTCTCCTACCTGAAATAAATTTAAAATTAATTTGAAATATTTAGAGGCATATACCACGGTTACCCGCTAAACCGCGGCATATAGTTTAAAAATAATTTCAAAAATGCCATTTAGGTTATTTTTTTAATGAGTATAGGCCGCGGTTTGTTGTGAAACCGCGGCATATAACCATATTATACCGCGGTTAAGTAGTGAACCGCGGTAGATTCTCCAGTCAGAGTTAAAAAATAAAACTTTGGAACAGTATCGTCTTGTTCGTTCGCGCAGACTCGCAGCGTTTTCTTCTCCCGCCGACCACCCATCTCAGTTCCCTCGTTTCTTCACCGTTTAAACTCGAAATTGTTCGGTCATGTCCCATTTTTGACGACAAGAAACAGTTTTAGCCGATCAAAATCGTTTGAAACGCCTCTCATTCCTCTCCGCTGCCATTCCCCATTGTTGCACCAAGCTTTTTTGTCGCCGCTGTTCCAGGTATTTATGCCCTTTTGCATTCTTAACATGATTTCTTCATTAGTTTTTGCATAATAACAATTGCTATAGTTTTGTTAATGTATGAAATTACTATAGTTTTGGTAATGTATGGTATAGTTTTTGCTAAAATTTTGGTAATGCATGAAATTGCTATAGTATTGGTAATGTATGGTATAGTTTTTGCTATAGTTTTGGTAATATGTGTTGTAGTTCTTGCATTATTTATAAACCTTAAAATATTATTCACTAAGTTTCAATGATATGTATGAAATTGCAAGTTTGATTTTTAGTAGCTTATCTTTTTATGTAATATTTAGGAATATGGATCGAAATTGGATTAATTTACCACGTATTAGTGCTGAGTACGAGAGAGGTGTAGAGGAATTTATACAATTTGCGCAACGTAATGAGGGGAGAAGTGATGATGAAGTGAAGTTTAGATGTCCTTGTGTGAACTGTTTGAATGGGAGAAAGTTGAACGCAACTCAAATTAGAGAACATCTTATATGTGATGGTTTCCTAAGATGCTATACAACATGGATATGGCACGGTGAAGAAATGCATTTTCCCACTGACTCTCAAACTGTAAATGTTACTGATTCCACCATGGAAGAAGATCGACCGGATGAAGACAAATTGGAGGACATGATCCGCGATGTTGGAGCAGAAAATTTTGCCAAAGCTCATGTGTATGAGACGATGTCGACTGATGCGGAAACACCTTTGTATGTCGGTTCAACTAAGTTCACACGTTTGTCAGCGGTGTTAAGGCTCATGAATTTGAAGGCGAGCAATGGATGGACTGATAAGAGTTTTACAGAACTGTTGACGTTGTTGAATGAAATGTTGCCAGATGGAAATACACTGCCCACTCGTAATTATGATGCGAAGAAAATTCTTTGTCCAATGGGTATGGAGTATAAAAGGATACATGCTTGTCCCAATGACTGCATTTTGTATAGGAAAGAGTTTGAATTTTTGACAAAGTGTCCAAAATGTGGCTTATCACGATACAAGTCAAAAAACAATAGTGAAGATAATGGTCAGATAGAAAAAAATGGATCTGCTTTGAAAGTAGTTTGGTACCTTCCAATAGTGCCCAGACGTAAGCGTTTGTTTGCGAATCACAAAGATGCTAAAAACCTTAGATGGCATGCAGATGAGAGAAAAATTGACGGGCTGCTTCGTCATCCAGCTAATTCAAAGCAATGGAAAAATATTGATCGACAATTCCCCGAATTTGGTAAAGAGTGTAGAAATCTTAGGCTTGGTTTAGCCACTGATGGAATGAACCCATTTGGTAATCTGAGTACCAATCACAGTTGTTGGCCAGTTATATTGATAATTTACAACTTATCTCCTGCATTGTGCATGAAGAGGAAGTACATGATGTTGTCTATGATGATATCTGGTTCAAAGCAGCCTGGAAATGACATAGATGTTTATCTAAGCCCACTAGTTGAAGACTTGAAGGTTTTGTGGGTTGATGGGGTTGAAATATTTGATGCATTCGCTTCAGAGACTTTTATGATGCGTGCAATGTTATTTTGCACCATTAATTTGTCAGGATACAGTGTCAAGGGTCATAAAGCGTGTCCTATATGTGAAGAAAACACTGCAGCTCATCAATTGAAACATGGAAGAAAGACGGTGTATCTGCGTCATCGGAGATTTCTAAAACGTAATCATCCATATCGAAGGTTAAAAAAAGCATTCAATGGAGATCAAGAGAGGGACGAAGCACCAAATCCACTTACTGGCCTTCAAGTTCTTGAAAAGGTTAATAAAATACATCATGTATTTGGGAAAACATCCAAGAAGTCATCTGTAACGACCCCTTGGAAGAAGAAATCAATATTCTTTGATCTTCCATATTGGTCAAAGTTAGATGTTCGACATTGCATAGATGTGATGCATGTAGAAAAGAATGTGTGTGATAGCTTGATTGGTACATTCCTCAACATTCAGGGAAAGACAAAAGATGGAGTGAATGCTCGTTTGGATTTGGTTGACATGAATATCCGAGAAGAGTTGGCACCCAAGGAGATTGGTAAACGTACTTATTTGCCCCCTGCATGTTACACAATGTCTAGACAAGAGAAGATAAGTTTTTGTGTATGTTTAAAGAGTATCAAAGTACCACAAGGATACTCTTCAAATATGAAGAGTTTAGTGTCGATGCAGGACTTAAAGCTTGTTGGCATGAAGTCTCACGATTGTCACGTCTTAATGCAACAGTTGTTACCGGTGGTTATTCGTGGAATTTTGCCCAAAAATGTTAGGCACACCATAAAGAGGTTGTGTTCATTTTTCTCGTCAATATGTAGTAAAGCCATCGATCCTACAAAGTTAGATGAACTTCAAGGCGAGATTGTTATCATCTTGTGTCAACTAGAGATGTTTTTCCCTCCATCTTTTTTTGACATCATGGTACATTTACTTGTTCATTTGGTTAGAGAAATCAAGTTGTGCGGACCGGTATACTTAAGATGGATGTATCCTATTGAGCGTTATATGAAGATTTTGAAAGGGTACGTTAAAAATCCATATCGTCCTGAAGGTTCGATGATTGAAAGGTATATTGCTGAAGAAAGTATCGAGTTTTGTTCAGATTACATGACATCAACGAATCCAATAGGAGTTCCTCGCACAGCATGGTTGAATAAATTTTCTACAAGTAAAAGCATCCGAGGTGTCAATGTGGTGACAAAAGATCGCGAAGAATTGTTGCAAGCGCATCTTTATATATTGAACAACACAGATGAGGTGATCCCTTTTTTGGAAGCACACAAAGCCATTGTTAAGAATAAAAATCCAAGACAATCAGAGAAATGGCAATTGATGGAGCATAACAAAACATTTATGTCTTGGTTCAAATCTGAAATTGACAAAGAGCCACATTCTTCTGAAACTTTATTGTGGCTTGCAAATGGTTTGAAGTTTGATGTCGTGTATTGTACAGGTTATGAAGTCAATAATTGCACATTCTATACGAAGACTTTGGATGATAAAAGCACAGTACAAAATAGTGGAGTCAATTTAGAAGCTGAGTCACTTCAATTTTCCACATCAAAAGATCAATCTCCTGTACTTGGATCAATGAGATATTATGGTATAATAGAAGAGATATGGGAGGTTGATTACACCAAGTTTTTTGTTCCATTGTTCAAGTGTAAGTGGTTTGACAATAAGAGTGGTGTGAAAATAGATGACTCGGGTATGACACTGGTTGATTTTCGCAAGGTGGGTTACCGAGACGAACCGTTTATCATGGTACATCAAGCATCTCAAGTTTTTTATGTCAAAGATCCTGCGTTTGACCATTGGTATGTTGCTCTTCAAGGCAAAAAACAAATTGAAGTTAACGAAAACAATCTGATTAATATTTATATTGTTGACAACCATTCATTTCAAACTACAACAAATTTGGATGACCAATCTCTAGTTGACGATGATGTACATGCAAGTCGGTCAGATCATGATGAGGGAATATACATATGATGAATCCATATCTTTTTGTATGAATTTTCAATTTCTGTATAAGTATTTTATTAATATAACATAAGTTTTCCTTTTATACATTTCCTATGATTACTATTACATGTTTTGTTAATTTATATGATATTACATAAGTCTTGAAATAAAATTTAATGTTGTTATTTATTTTGACAGATATATGGCTGATCATCCACATTCTTCAGGGGATGAGGCTCCCCCAACCAGATCCACTAGAGGACCCACTAGGATGAAACTACTATTGATCAGGAAAAATAGTGGTGAAAGAACTCCGGTGAATGTGAATGTCACCACGGGTGTGGCAACTGGCCCCCATGCAGATGACTTCCGATCATACCTTGGAGTGGTGGCACGTGATAAGATTAGCATTCTCATTCCATCTTTTGATCATGTGTCCGAGGTTGATCGGAACATTATTTGGAAAGATATATTGGTAAGTTAGTTAATAGCATTTGAATTAAAATTTGTTTATATTGATAATTTTGTACTAATACAACTTTATTATGTTTTTTTCAGCTGACATTTGACATTCCAAATGTCACAACACTTAGAAATAAGTGTTTGTCAACTGTTGCAGAAAATTTCAGAAACTTTAAAAGCAAGTTGACATCAAGATACATCTTTGAACACCTTAAACATAAAAGTCCATGTAGTTCATATAAGTCCATTGATGAGGAGACTTGGCGGCTTTTTAAAGAGAGTCAGATGTCAGAGGAATGGCAGGTTAGTGTAGTTCATATTATTCAATTCCTCATTAACAAATATATATCATATGAACTAATTAATTAATGTGTATGTGACAGGCAATTAGAAGCAAAGCACAAGGAACAAGTGCTCACAACAAAAACCCCCACCTATTATCTCGTGGTGGGTATAGGAAGCTTGAGGAGAAAATCTTCAAGCAAAAGGCAGATGCTATACCACCATCTCAGGGCCCCTCCTCAGCCTCCTTCTCCACCGTCTAGGCATGAGAAATGGAAGTTGGCCCGTATGCGACCATCGGGCACCTACTCTTCCGACACTGCACGAGAGATTTCTGAAAGAATTGTAAGTTATCACTGTTCCTAAAATAATAAGTATTGTCATTATACATACTACATTAAACTATTTAAAGAATAATGGTGTTTTGTAATGTTACAGGACGTCTTGGTTGAGCAGAGCTCCCAAGGCCAATTCACTCTAGAGGGTCGCCAGGATATTCTTGCTGCTGCGATTGGACGACCTGAGCACCCTAGACGTGTACATGCTGCAGGTCCTGGAGTAGGAATTAAAGATTATTTTGGGAGCTCTTCTCGTCAGCCTTCATATTCATACAACGATACACAAAGGATGACAGAAGAGATCACAAAAAAGGTCCGAGAAGACCTTAGAGAGGAGATCAGGGCCGAGGTGAGGGCTGAATTCCACGTCATGTTCCAACAGCAGTTTCAGAGCATGCGCCCGGTGCCATCTCCTATAGAGGAACATGTTATCCCTCCCCCTCCCACAGGTAAACTTAATAAACATTTATGTGCAATTATTTCTATCTTTTGTATAATCTAACATTTACTCTGACAGGGAGAAGCGGGAAAGGAAGTTGTTCCGCATCAGCCATCCCAGAGGATGACATGGACGATGGTAGTCCATGTCTGCTATACATTTTAGAGGATACTGAGATGGTGCTGGTAGCTCGTGGAACAGAGTTTACGTCAGCGACTGTATGTCACGGTATGCAACTATTAGAGGATGAGGTGAAGGTCTCAGTGGATGAAATGATCATACCAGATGCCTCGGTTCCTCTGTCCACGGAAGAGATTTTCACTGTGGAACAAGCATATAAGTCGTTTATCACTTGGCCTAAATTTTTGGTTAAACCAGTTTCTTACCCCTCGGTATGAAATTCTTCTTTACACTTCTCAATTTTAAAGGTTTTTGATGTCAAAACTTATCTTATCTTTTCATGTAACAACAGACGTAAGCACAAGAGAAGATTCCTCTATCTGAGGATGACCCTCTTTCTTCATTGCATATACTTGCTGACATCCTTGATGATAAGCCTTTGGAGGTTGAGTACGATGCTAATGTATTTGGGACAGGCTCTGAGGTCCCAATATACCTTAATAGCCAAGATGTCCGTGAGCTTGCGTCGGGAACACAAGAGTTGAATATTTCAATTATTCAACTATGGACGATGTAAGTCTATGACCAATTATTTATATATAAAATTGATTTATATATCAAGTATCCTTATATCAAAGTTAATTTTTGATTTCAGGTATATGTCTGGGGTCAGTAACAAGTTGGGGCGTTCTGATGATTATGGATTCATTGATCCCCAATCAATTCATGAATCAAATGATTTTGACCAGATCAACATGAATCTGATAAGAAGTTTTGGAAGGGGCAAGAAAATATACTTTTTGCCTTATATATCCGGGTAAGTGAACTTTGTTAACATAATAATGTTCTATATGTGATTTTAATATTTAATAGTTACGTTATTATGAATTTCAGGCGCCATTGGCAACTTCTTGTTATGTCTATGCAAGACAACTATGCTTTGTGGTTCTGTTCATTGCACAGACCTCCTCCCACACAACTCAGACAAGCAATTGATTGGTAAGAACCTCAATGTTTGGATTTTCTTTGTTATATAAATGAATGCTAAAACCTTTTTTTATATAGAGTTCTATTCCAGCAAGTATAATGATGGGTGGGAGATCAATTGTTAATAGTAGAAAGATTGCTTGGATTTCTCTCAAGGTTTGACATATGCTAAAGCCATACTTTGTTATAATTGTTTTATTTTAATGTTATTCACTAACTATTATCAACTGTGATGATATATTGTAGTGTAACAGACAAAATGGGTCATATGAGTGCGGATACTATGTAATGTATTGGATGACCCATATTGTTCGTTCTCACATCACAAGTCGCTGGGAAACGGTAATATTTAACTTTAACAAATTTTGATTTTTTCCCAAATGTTGAATTCATATATGTTGAATTCATATACACTAATTAATATGAATTGTCTTTTGCAGAGATTCAAGACTACTACACCAGTTCCTGAGAAGTCACTATTATTCATTAGGAACGCTGCTGCGAAGTATATAATTAGATTATACAATAGCCTTTAGATTTAAACATTGCATTTGATTAGATTGAATTTTCTTAGACTTTGAACTTTATTTGATGTTGAAATACATTTGAACATGTGTTTGTTTTGTTCAAATTGAATTTGTGTACATGTTTTGATATGCAGGTCTGTTTTTGTGGTAGTGGATATCACAAAAACAGACCTGCAATTTTAAAAAACTGCAGGGGAATATGCCGCGGTTTTAACCACAACCGCGGCATATAGTGTTTCGTTTTTTTTTAAAATGAGCCATATAGTCGCGGTTAGTGCAAGAACCGCGGCATATACTGGAGTCTTTTGCTGCGGTTGAACCGCGGCATATATGGACAAATTTTTTTTAAAAAAAAATGGATTTAGGTAGCGGTTCCTTGGACAACCGCGGCATATTCCACAAACCTATATATAGCGGGGCATAACCGCGGCCTAAAGTCTCTGACTTACTACCGCGGCTGAATATGCTGCGGTTCGTAAACCGCGACGTATAGTGAAAAATAACCGCGGTAAAATCCCCTCGCTGCACTAGTGGCGGTCTCAAAACAACAAGCACGAACAAAGAAGACGAACGTTTCTAAAGAGTGACCGAACGGTATGACAGGCAGGAACAGTAAACACGCACAGAAAGCATAAAACGCAAACCCAGAAACACAAACTTGAATGGAACCAGCAACTGAAAGCAAGCATGAACAATAAAATCCTACCATGGCAGCGTGAAAGAGATGATGAACAGTAAAACTTGCACAAACAAAGAATCCAAATTACAGTTTATGGAAGAGGTATATAAATGCAAAAGTA